>CAHIKZ030004759.1:1225000-1232500 GCA_903632075.3 Acanthosepion pharaonis | reverse complement strand
ATGCTAGACGCAATCGTCAGGCCGATATTTACCAGTCCCCCCCACGAGAAATGTATGTGGCACAAGGCCGAGTTTAACATGGTTTTTCTCCTAGCCCGTAGGCTCGGCCAAAAAATATTCCCTTAGAACCCGCATAAGCGGGTTCGGGATCTGTCTACCTCCCCGGACGGAACTATGCCCTTCGGAACCTCGCCCGGGTTCCTCTCTGCCAAAGCAGAGAGTTCGACAGAAGTTGCACAGTCAGAGACTGCGTGTCGACTGCCTCAACGCAATCGTCAGGCCATGAGTGTTGTTTTTTTCCCCGGCGATTTATATATACGGGTCAGTGGTGTATTGTGGGTAGTCTATTTTGATAATTTTCCATTCCACATGTTTAATAATAAAAAAAACTAATTGATTTTCTTTTTTACAGGTTTTTTGATAAGACTTTTAGTCATCTTGACACCATTTGTCGTAAGAATCATTGAAAAACCCTTTGAGTTATTCAGCTAGAAAGAGAAGAGGTTAAAATCATTTCGTGTCACCCCCACTATGTCTTCCCAACTGAGCAATGGTGTGAGGAATAACATCATTTATGCCTTCAATAATCTTACGAAAATTCATACTCTGGCTGCCATCTTCAAATTCCATTCAAGAACCATCAAGAGAACGGTGAATATGTTTAAAAAAGAGGGAACAGTAGAAAGGAAAACTGGATCAGGAGGTCACAACAGGAAGAGGGATCTTCATTTCAACTTAGATCTAAATATATTCTTATTGCTCGAAATAGAGTTCAATAGTGTTATAAAAAGCTCGGAGAATTTCTGTAAGATATCTTTAATCATTCCGTTGGGAAAGGTGTGAATCCTCTTCCTCTCCCTCCAGCTATGGGTAAATAACATGACAGACTGGGTTCTATAGTCTTGGATGGAAACTGGTCTAGGAGAATGGAAACTCTGAATTCAAAACCTGCGGAGGGTCGTTTGGGGACCCTGTGGCACTTAGTTTACGAAATCTCTGTATTCGGCCCTTCAAAATGTGTGGATGGTCCTGCACGAAACCTTCAGCACTATAATCAAATCTCATGTGCTATACATACGGGTTTGGGGACCGCTTGTGAATTCCAAATTCCCATGAAACTCCAATATTGGAGCCGGCTCAACCCACCCCGGGTGAATGCCGTTACAAGAACAAGAAAGAGAAAAGAAACTGACAGTTAACCATGTGGTGTCCTGTCTTGTAACCAAAAATATATATATATATATATATATATATATATATATATATAATATAATATAATATAATTATATTATTATTTAATTAATTTTAATTTTAATTATTATTTTATAATTATATTACTATATAATTATTTATTTAAAAATATGATTCCAATACTACATAAGAGTTCTCATGTTTCAAAACAAGAGCTGAAAACTTCAATATAATTATTTGAATTAAATTGAATTAAAGTACTAAGCTCTGTTATGTCTTCAAGCGAAATTTTTACTGGAATAACTTATTCCTGAAATTTTAGTACTTTAATTCAATTCAAATAATTATATTGAAGTTTTTGGCTCTTGTTTTGAAACATGACAACTTTTATGTAGCGTTGGAATCATATTTTTAAATAAATAATTATATTTATGTTCTACTTTTGTATCGAGCACTATTTTTTTTAAATAATAACAAAAATACTAAAGAACTTTGGATTATTTACCTAACGAGTTCTTTCCTATTTTCTATATATTTGTAAACACACACACACACACACACACACATATATATATATATATATATATATATATATATATATATATATATATATATATAATCGATCGAAGAAAATAGTTATTTCGTTCTATTTCTTTTATTTTCCAGAATTAAGACGCTGGAGCCTCGTCTTCGCTTCCCGCTCAAATTCAATTTCCAACGAGATGAAAAACAGCTGCCAGCACACGTCGTAAAATATGGCCTATCTGGAGATGATTACATTTTCTTGACAAACCCATTCCTCCGATATGTTTCAGTGAACTGATTACGTAGAATAAACAACATAAAATATGATCGACATTCGTGTAATTTCGAAGAAGGAAGAACGGGGGGGGGGCTGAATATTTTATTTTTAATTTATTTTTTATAAATACAACCTTGATGGGTTGACCATCTGCGTCAGATTGAGCAACTGTTTTGCTTTGCTCAAGTTTTTATCATTTCCGCATCTGTTTGGTTAATAATAAACAAATTTTCAATTACTTTTCAATATCGATCTTTTTTTTTAATATCAATTGATTCCTTTGAATTCAATGGTCAATAACGTTAAAATGTCCGAACGGCAATATTTATATTCCGTCATTTCTCTTTTTTTTTAAAAAAAAAAACAGCATGTTTATGAAGGGCACCAGATAGGAATTCAGAGTTTTGCCTGACTTAGTTTGGTTAATAATCAAGATTATTTACCCCATAGCTGAGGGTGAGAAGAAACGCAAAAGATTAATTCGAAATTCGGAACTACGATTACATTTTTCCCAGCCACATTCCGTTTAAAAACCTATACACCCTCATGCACATTCTGCATCTTTCTGTCTCTATCTTGCTTATGGTTTCGTTTTTTTTGTTTTACGGCACATCAACACCTCAATGGGTCATTTAATGCCGACAACATTTTTTTTTCCTTGTAATATTTTTGTTTTGTCAAAAATCTATTTCTGTTAATATTTTTTTCCCTCAAAAACGTATAGCTGGTAATATTATTTTTTCAAAAACGTACAGCTGGCAAGATTATTTTTTCAAAAACATTTTATTACAGGGCTTGCTGTTGGATGCAGCTCGTCGTCCCACCCAGGACGCGGATGTAGTTCATCGTCTTAATCAGGACGCGGATGTAGTTTATCGTCATACCCAGGACGCGGATGTAGTTCATCGTCTTACCCAGAACGCTCTATCTCGCTGAATATATATATATATATATATATATATATATATATATATATATATATATATATATATATATATATATATATATACACAGAGTGTAACAGCAAAGTTGTTCAAATCGTAAGTGAATGTAATGGATTCAACAGGAATTCGAACTCGGCTCTCCGATTCCTCAATCCAAGCCGCTAACCATTACACCACCGTGCCTCCTGTCAGTTTCACACTTCAAGTGATCGTCAGACCATGTATTTACGACTCCATTCGCGGGCTCAATATATGAAATTAAGGGAAGTGATGGCAGGAGGTAAACGGTGCTTCCTTGAGTATTACATTTAGACTAATATCCTCATCGGATCGCTTTCTGTCTGAATTTCCGGGATGAGCAGTTATTATTTACAATATTTATGTTCGGATTATTGTCCTCATCCTTGTTGTTGTTATTAGCTCATATAAGACCTAAACACAAAGTTTGTAAAATATGAATAAATACGGAGGAGGGTGCTGTATTTGATATTGGTGGCCATATTATATACTGGTGTAAAAACACAATATGTGCAAATAATAATAAAGAATACTGTGGAGAGTGCTGGAGTGTACAGGAGACCTTACATCACTTGACCCCAAATGTATGCCACCAGTGTGTCTTGGATATTACATAGCAGTTCAACATTCTTTTATTTGTATATCTTGCTTTGAGTCTCTTCATCGTATGTGAGGAAATTGTCCAGCATTCACTGCCATATAGGAGGATTGATATTACATAGCACTCTTTTCTTTGTTCATCACCTTTTCATTTTGTTTCTCTTGCTTCAAGTCTCCTCTTTCATCTGTGAGGAAATTGTCCAGCATTCACTGCCATATAGGAGGATTGATATTACATAGCAGTTCAGCACTCTTTTTCTATGTTTCTCTTGCTTCAAGTCTCCTTTTCATCTGTGAGGAAATTGTTCAGCATTCACTGCCATATAAGAGGATTGATATTACATAGCAGTTCATCACTCTTTTTTTTTTGTTTCTCTTGCTTCAAGTCTCCTCTTCATCTGTGAGGAAATTGTCCAGCATTCACTGCCATATAGGAGGATTGATATTACATAGCAGTTCAGCACTCTTTTCTTTTGTTTCTCTTGCTTCAAGTCTCTTTTCATCTGTCCTATAGGGAGGAATTGTTCAGCATTCACTGCCTCTATAGGAGGATTGATATTACATAGCAGTTCAGCACTCTTTTCTTTTGTTTCTCTTGTCAAGTCTCTTTAATCTTTTGTTGTGTGTATAGGAGGAAATTGTTTCTCTTTAAGTCATTCACTGCCATATAGGAGGATTGATATTACATAGCAGTTCAGCACTCTTTTCTTTTGTTTCTCTTTGCTTCAAGTCTCCTCTTCATCTGTGAGGAAATTGTTGATAGTTAGCATTCAATGCCATATATATGAGGATTGATATTACATAGCAGTTCATCACTCTTTTCTTTGTTTCTCTTGCTTCAAGTCTCCTTTTCATCTGTGAGGAAATTGTCCAGCATTCACTGCTTGCTTCCATATCCGTGAGAGGATTGATATTACATATATTAGTTCAGAACTCTTTTCTTTGTTTCTCTTTGCTTCAAGTCTCCTTTTCATCTGTGAGGAAATTGTCCAGCATTCATTGTCCTATAGGAGGATTGATATTACATAGCAGTTCAGCACTCTTTTCTTTGTTTCTCTTGCTTCAAGTCTCCTCTTCATCTGTGAGGAAATTGTCCAGTATTCATTGTCCTATAGGAGGATTGATATTACATAGCAGTTCAGCACTCTTTTCTTTGTTTCTCTTGCTTCAAGTCTCCTTTTCATCTGTGAGGAAATTGTTCAGCATTCACTGCCATATAGGAGGATTGATATTACATAGCAGTTCATCACTCTTTTCTTTGTTTCTCTTGCTTCAAGTCTCCTTTTAATCTGTAAGGAAATTGTTCAGCATTCACTGCCATATAGGAGGATTGATATTACATAGCAGTTCATCACTCTTTTCTCTGTTTCTCTTGCTTCAAGTCTCCTTTTCATCTGTGAGGAAATTGTTCGGCATTCACTGCCATATAGGAGGATTGATATTACATAGCAGTTCAGCACTCTTTTCTTTGTTTCTCTTGCTTCAAGTCTCCTTTTCATCTGTGAGGAAATTGTTCAGCATTCACTGCCATATAGGAGGATTGATATTACATAGCAGTTCATCACTCTTTTCTTTGTTTCTCTTGCTTCAAGTCTCCTTTTCATCTGTGAGGAAATTATCCAGCATTCACTGCCATATAGGAGGATTGATATTACATAGCAGTTCAGCACTTTTTCTTTTGTTTCTCTTGCTTCAAGTCTCCTTTTCATCTGTGAGGAAATTGTTCAGTATTCACTGCCATATAGGAGGATTGATATTACATAGCAGTTCATCACTCTTTTTTTTTGTTTCTCTTGCTTCAAGTCTCCTTTTTCATCACTGAGGGAATATTACATAGCAGTTCAGAACTCTTTCCTTTCATCTGCATTCACTGCCATATAGGAGGATTGATATTACATAAAGTTCAGCACTTTTTCTTTCTTTCTCTTGCTTCAAGTCTCCTTTTCATCTGTGAGGAAATTGTTCAGCATTCACTGCCATATAGGAGGATTGATATTATAGCAGTTCAGCACTCCTTTCTTTTGTTTCTCTTGCTTCAAGTCTCCTTTTCATCTGTGAGGAAATTGTTCAGCATTCACTGCCATATAGGAGGATTGATATTACATAGCAGTTCATTGTTTCACTTGCTTTTCTTTGTTTTTCTTGCTTCACTGCCATCAAGTTTCCTTTTCATCTTTGAGGAAATTGTTCATCTGCATTCACTGCCATATAGGAGGATTGATATTACATAGCAGTTCAGCACTCTTTTCTTTGTTTTCTTGCTTCAAGTCTCCTTTTCATCTGTGAGGAAATTGTTCAGCATTCACTGCCATATAGGAGGATTGATATTACATAGCAGTTCAGCACTCTTTTCTTTGTTTCTCTTGCTTCAAGTCTCCTTTTCATCTGTGAGGAAATTGTTCAGCATTCACTGCCATATAGGAGGATTGATATTACATAGCAGTTCAGCACTCTTTTCTTTGTTTCTCTTGCTTCAAGTCTCCTTTTCATCTGTGAGGAAATTGTTCAGCATTCACTGCCATATAGGAGGATTGATATTACATTCAGCAGTTCATCACTCTTTTCTTTCCTTTCTCTTGCTTCAAGTCTCCTTTTCATCTGTGAGGAAATTGTTCAGCATTCACTGCCATATAGGAGGATTGATATTACATAGCAGTTCATCACACCTTTCTTTGTTTCTCTTGCTTCAATTCTCCTCTTCATCTGTGAGGAAATTGTCCAGCATTCACTGCCCTATAGGAGGATTGATATTACACAGCAGTTCAGCACTCTTTTCTTTGTTTCTCTTGCTTCAAATCTCCTTTTCATCTGTGAGGAAATTGTTCAGCATTCACTGCCATATAGGAGGATTGATATTACATAGCAGTTCAGAACTCTTTCCTTTGTTTCTATTGCTTCAAGTCTCCTTTTCATCTGTGAGGAAATTGTTCAGCATTCACTGCCATATAGGAGGATTGATATTACATAGCAGTTCATCACACTTTTCTTTGTTTCTTTTGCTTCAAGTCTCCTTTTCATCTGTGAGGAAATTGTTCAGCATTCACTGCCATAAAGGAGGATTGATATTACATATATCTGTGATTCAGCACTCTTTCTTTGTTTCTCTTGCTTCAAGTCTCCTCTTCATCTGTGAGGAAATTGTTCAGCATTCACTGCCATATAGGAGGATTGATATTACATAGCAGTTCAGCACTCTTTTTTTTGTTTCTCTTCCTTCAAGTCTCCTCTTCATCTGTGAGGAAATTGTCCAGCATTCACTGCCATAAAGGAGGATTGATATTACATAGCAGTTCAGCACTCTTTTCTTTGTATCTCTTGCTTCAAGTCTCCTCTTCATCTGTGAGGAAATTGTCCAGCATTCACTGCCATATAAGAGGATTGATATTACATAGCAGTTCAGCACTCTTTTCTTTGTTTCTCTTGCTTCAAATCTCCTCTTCATCTGTGAGGAAATTGTCCATTCACTGCCATATAGGAGGATTGATATTACATAGCAGTTCAGCACTCTTTTCTTTGTTTCTCTTGCTTCAAGTCTCCTCTTCATCTGTGAGGAAATTGTTCAGCATTCACTGCCATATAGGAGGATTGGTATTACATAGCAGTTCAGCACTCTTTTCTTTGTTTCTCTTGCTTCAAGTCTCCTATTCATCTGTGAGGAAATTGTCCAGCATTCACTGCCATATAAGAGGATTGATATTACATAGCAGTTCAGCACTCTTTTCTTTGTTTCTCTTGCTTCAAGTCTCCTCTTCATCTGTGAGGAAATTGTCCAGCATTCACTGCCATATAGGAGGATTGATATTACATAGCAGTTCAGCACTCTTTTCTTTGTTTCTCTTCATCTGTGAGGGGATTGTCTAGCATTCAATGCCATATAGGTAGATTGATATTACATATTACATGATTTACAGATTTGAAAAATGGACTCAGGCGTGAAAAATTTTC
>CAHIKZ030004759.1:1197500-1222500 GCA_903632075.3 Acanthosepion pharaonis | reverse complement strand
GAGAGACGCAACTGAGGCACAGAATCATTACTAATGTGCGGGATGAGAAAAGAGTAATCAGGTGGACAGTAGATAGCGACTGGCATTGCGTTTCACATTTTGCAGGTTAAAGTTGATTGGAACGCATGAAACTGGAAGGGACTTCCACAAGCAAGATGTGCGAGAAAAGAAAGGTTAGCATAGAACATACGGCTCCATCTATCTAGCTCAATTGTAAATTGATGAGATCTCGACGCCAGTCTAATACTGCACTTAATTTCCAAAAGTTTAGGTATCATAGCAGAGAGAGATATCTATTTGTAAAAAAATAAAAAAGTATGGCACAAGGTCAAAATGTGAAATGAGAGAAGGACGGTCTTCTGTCGTAAATTTAAACTTAGCTAGCCACAATCACTGATCCTAAAATACCACAATATTCTTAATACCAAAACAACACATTCTTGCTTACCATTCTTACTACATTCACCATAATACCTCATTGTCTCTATGAAGCTCTAACTAGTCCCTGTGTGTATAATTCATAGCGAAGAGCGATATTTATTTGTAAATATATACAAAATGTGGCACAAGGCCAAAATGGGGAATGGGGAAAAGGACAGTCTTCTTCTGTCTTAAACTCCATTCCATTTAAACTTAGCTGGCCACAAACACTGACCCAAATATACCACAATATTCCTAACACCAAAACAATGCATTCTTACTTACCTTTCTTATTACATCCACCATAATACCACATTGTCTCTATGAAAATCCTAACTAGTCGCCATATTTACTATTCATTGTCTGTGAAGTGGCAGGGAATAAAACAACAATTTAAAAACTAGCCTCGCTGAGTATTTACAATATGAAACCCAATAAAATAATGTTGGTAATAAAAAATTCTAATGAATAGCGAAGAGCTCATTCAATCAATTACAATTATCGAAATGACACAAAGAGGCAAACATACGGTGGTTGTAAATTGACTGAAGCCGAGCTGCCATATGAGGACCAATAATATTGCTGATACTTCTTTGGGTTTTAACATCCATATCACATCGTAGACATTCATTTCTAGGCGTAAAAACCAGGCCAAGATAAACTTAATGGTGATAAAGTCGAGTTGGAAGAGAATTTACGCGGAAAGTTTTCAGCTTTATCAATAGTAGATGATAATACTTCAAATTGAATGAAGGGCCTTTATTCTTTTTAATACACCCTTAAACCGCCAGTAATCCCGAGCCCCAAATTTTTGAGAGGCTATAATATAATAAAATTAATCTCGAGCTATAGACATTTCTTTCATTTCCCGCCAGAAATGCTACACGTGATCTAATTTTCGAAGATGCGTTCTGTACAAGTGACGGGGGATTATTGTGTTAAATTGTTTCTATCTCTTTGGATTTAGGCGAGTAAATGAGCCCGAAATGCGATTGGCAGTTCGGAGACCCTAAAGTCAAGCTGGTGCGGAAGTTTAAATATCTGGGAAGCGTTTTGACGGAGAGCGGTAAGTGCGGCAATGAGATCCGAAGATTTATTGGGATGGCTGGCCAAGGACGAATTCCAAAAGCTGGGCAGAGTATTGCTAGACAGGAGGATTTCTTTGGTAACAAAGAAAAGAATACTAAGCTGTTACGTGACATCTGTCCTTCTTTACGGCAGCGAATGTTGGACGATTTCCTCAAAGATGAAGAAGAGACTTGAGGCGACAGAGATGTGGTTCTACAGTTGAATGCTAAGGATATCGTGGACCGAACATATTAGGATGGCCAGGGACGCATTCCAAAAGCTGGGCAGAATATTGCTAGACAGGAGGGTCACTTTGGTAACAAAGAAAAGAATACTGAACTGTTACGTGACATCTGTCCTTCTTTACGGTAGCGAATTTTGGACGATTTCCTCAAAGACGAAAAGACTCGAGGCGACGTAGATGTCGTTCTACAGGTTAATACTAAAAATATCGTAAAGCCGAATATCTGAACCCTTCCTATTGAGTGAATGTGGTTCACCACAGATTTTTGACAACAATCCATCTACTCCACCAATTGTCTGGTCATTTGACATGGATTTTCGTGAAGAATTTGATTCGATCGCTCTTCACCAAACTTAAATTGTCGACCGTTGTTTGACCCGTCCTTGAGGTCAAAATTCCCGTGTTTTGAAGCGCGAAAATCAACGGCAGGCGGTATTTTGAGGCTTAGCTCCTTCTCCAGTCACAGCCTAAATTTTACTAGCAGCTTCAGCGGCCTTAAAAAAAAAAATTAAATGGGAAAAAAATGTAAATGGTGTCGAAAATGCATTTTTGTCCAAATTAAAAAAAATTCCATTTTAATAATCTGAAAATACACAAAAATCTATAAAATTAAAAAATCAAAACGCTTGTCGATCCAAAAATTATGTTTCCAATAACATAAACCATTTTATTATGCCTAGAATCCAATTTCTGCGTGCATTTTTTAAATTTGATATGCTTTAAAAGTTCATCCTAAATTATTCATTTCAAACCAATTCAAGCACAAAATGATTCCCTTTTATTCACAGTGGTCGGGAATGATTGAAAATACAGTAAATAGTTAGAATCTGTGATAATAAATACTTGTACCCCTCAGCCAAGAGAAAAAAGTGCTTATAATATCTAGTTTGATTGTTAAAACCCCATATGGACTTTAAACTTTCATCCTTTTACGTTAAAATAATACAAGAATTCAGACCATTTATTCAAATCGAGGGAATTTCAGCATTTTTTGAGAAAAAAACTTTAATAGTATTTTCACTCCTACTTACAAAAACCGTTTTTAATGACGCATAGATCGATACAACCATTGAAAATACTGTTATGTGTAAAAAATATTCTAAAAACAGAACTGTGATAATAACCTCAGACTTAGCATCAATTGGAATCATTAAACTTTAAGACCTTTTGAGTCATGATATTAGAAAAAAACAAACCCCAGTCAAACAAAGAACAAACCCAAGCACTATGCATGTTTTTGCGTTCGGTTTTTACAATGAAGATGTACAATTCTGCCAATTATTACCATGAAAATGGACTGTTATATGGTTTAAGTCGCTTAAATAACAGGAAAATAATACAAGAATATTTTAAATATGTTCTATCGAAAAAATAAGCGAATCGTGGGAATTCTCAGCGAATAATTTGTACATATGTTCTTCAGATTAACACGCGAATATTCGGTGTTTCCGTGAATAACAATTACATATGTTCTAAAGAAAAATCCGCGGATGTGTGAAGTCGCGAATGCAGAAACGCGAATAGGCGGTGGCTCTCTGTATATAATACTTGAACAGCAACTTCTAGTTAAACTTATTGAGTACTAAATTCCCTTGTTGTAAATTAATTCTCGCTTTATAAAGTATTTCCATAAACCAGTTTTCACAGTTTAAATTACAGCGGGAGATAAACAGAGCATAATTTTAACAGCAGTAGTAATACAGTTATTATCGGCTGACGACTGAAATTACATCATATACAATATAATATAACGCAAATCCTGAAATTTCGCATTAAGAATTCACATATTCTTTTCAATGTATGCTAACACGATTTATTTCTTTTGTGTTGCAAAAAAGAAAACATGTTTTTCTTTGAAACACCAAAACATGAATAATAAGACTCCTAAGGTGAAATGGAAAATTTTAAAAAAACAAGAACGTGTTTTCTGTACTTACATGAAAAATTGGAAATTATCAAATTTACTAAATATTTAAATCAAAGAAATGCATTAACAGTAAATTGCAAACATAGTTTACATTTTACCTTACAGTTTAGTTAAACTTTTGAAATTGATTATGCTTTTTCTTATATTTTAGTTGTATTGCGTTGCACCATATATGGCTTATTTTTCTATCTGCAAAATTAATTTGTATTTAATATAATTTTACATCAATCTCCTGTAGTATTAGTAAGATCTTCTTCGGATGTATTGGTATTTGGTTGGTAATTTTGACATTTTGCATTTATTGGTAAGTGTTATTAACATTTTATATGAAGACTCTTTATTCAACAGTTGCATATTAATTTACCACATAATTCTATACGTATAAATTATTTACTAGTTTCTTAAAGAAGCTATTTATTTATCAACTATAAACATTTTTTATGTAGGAAATTCACAAAGCATATAGCGTGTTTAGCATTTTGTTAAATTACCTGTCCACCACATTTTATTTCTTAGGAAACGGCATTGTCTTGTTTGTATAATTTATGTAATCATTTGCATCCACTTTAGTTTATCCCTTGCTGCCGTTAGCTGCTAATATACGGTTTATGACCTATTTATAAAAAATAATTTTTAATTTTTGCTTCTTCGCTTAGTTTAAATATAACGTAGGCCATATTTGATTGGTTGATCAGAGTAAACCCAATAAAACTTATACCACCCTTTTTTTTTTAGTAAAGATGGGTTTTTAAATCTAATATTTTTTTAGTAAAGATGGGTTTTTAAATCTAATCGCGAGCAGTTTACAATCGCCTGATGAGATGCATTGATACGCATCGAAACACGACTGCAACTGTGTAGCGATTTTGACATGTTTTCGGTGTAATATCTTAAGATAAATAATATTTCTCTACTTTTCAATTAAATGTTACAAACGTTGAATTGTACTCTATTCGTTCTCTCATCTTACCTGGACACACACACACACACACACACACACACACACACACACACACACACACACACATATATATATATATATATATATATATATATATATATAGTTAAAGAGTTGGACAAGCCTACCTAGTTTTCACCTTCAGGGCGGATCATCAGTCCGCCCTGACGATATGCGTAGGTAAAACCTAGGTAGGTTAGTCTGGCTCTTTAGGTTTATTTATTTTGCTCTACTTAGCGTATTGAGGAATTTGCTTGGTTATTTTTACTTTACTCGTGTCGGAGTTTTTTTTCTTTGGACTCTGAACTTAGATTCTAGACGATTATTTTCGCCGGAAGTACATGTTCTTAGTTCTTTATATTTTTACCCATTTTTTTTCCTTTAGGTATTAGTTAGTTCATTTACAAGCTAAAACACCTAAGTTTTTACCGGACGAGTACAGCCGCTTACATTTATAAGTTTAGTAATGTTATATATATATATATAATGAGAAGAGGTTATATGTAATGTGGATTTTAAAAAAAAAATATATATTATGCTTTATTTTCCAAAATTTTGTAACGTGCTTCAGGCTAAGAGAGGGTATTTCCACACATTATTAACATTAATTAATTTTCCGGATGTTTTTCGATGTTAAACATTCTCTTTTTTGTGTGCTAGTGACACAAATGTCTTTCTTGAACTGGCAGTGAGAAAGTTCTTCTTCTTGAAGGGTAGTAAAGCAATTAAGATTTGTCGGATAAAGAATGAGGAAAGATATCTGTATTCTCATCTTTTAATGACCCCTGTGTGTTCTCAGATCTATTTCCATTTTTATTGTGTGTGTTTTTGTTAGTATTCATATGTATATTCCCTCTCCATACATACGTGCTGGCTGACTTTAAGGAATTAGGATACACATATATACATACACACACACACATATACATATATACATACACACGCACACACTTCCTATGTTGTGTAGGATTCGTGTCTGTGCTTCTGAGTAGTCTATTTGCTTTTGCCAATATGTATATATATATATTGGTGCTCCACAGATACCCGCATGTGAGTATGTGTGCATGTATGGGAGTGAATCGACCATTGCATTTTGTCATTATGTGTGCATAGTGTGTTTTTGTAGGGAAGGTAGGATCTATTTAGTGCTGGTTTAAATTTGTTTATGAAGTTTTCTTGTATTTGTAGGTAAAAATAATTGTCTGTTTGATATATTGCCATGATTTTAAATTCACCCTGGTTATATTTATAGATGTGTTGTGATACAAAGAGTTTTCTGTTGTCTGGTAATTGGATGTTGCTTTTGTGTAGAGAGACCCTGTTGTTAAGTTGTTGGCTGATACCTATATATGATTTCTTGCATTTTGTGCATTTGAGTGCATAAATCACATATTTGGAGTTGCAGTTTAAATTTGTATTTATTATGAATGTCGTTTTGGGGTTTTCAAAAGTGTAGGAGTTTCCTTCTATAATGATGTCACAAACTCCACATCTTTTTTTGTTGCATTTCCTGACTCCCTGTATGGTGTGTTGGTTAAATTTGGATGAAGTAAATATGTGTTTCAGGCTTTTAGATTACGGTTTTGCTTTTAATTATTTTGGCTGTTTTTAGTATATTTTTCAGTTTGTCATTCTTGCTAAGTAGGTCTAGATTTTGTTTATAATTTCTGTAGTTTTGGATTGTTCTTTTATGTTGAGACATTTTGAGAAATTCTGCAATTAAAGCTAAGTTCCTATTGGCTAATTTATGCCACACCGTATTTTTGTACCGACCAAGCTCTTTGGTTGAATTTTCCTTTGCCTTTCGCGGGCATTTTCAACTGCACGTGCCTTTTTTTTTCAGTTGCTGCAAAATCTTCGAGATGACAGGACTCTTATTTCTCTCACATTGCAGGGCCTTTAGCGCCCGAAATTAAGCCTGAATGACTAGGCAATTATTCTTCTTGTCTCATATTCTAGAGACGTTTTAAGGCTGAGCAATTCAGTCGGTTTATTGACTGTCGTCACATTATGTACTTTTACATGAAGAACCTTTCTGCATGCTGTCGACAAATAGCCGAGTTTTTATTTCAGCAACCAAATTGGTAATGCTCCTGTTCGACGACCGTCAAGTTCTTGCTTCTTCGAATCTGCATAGAGACCAGTTGAGTCCTACAGAGAAGAAAAATACTACCACTTCTTTGAAGTAACTACCCCACCCTATTCACAGGGGCGCAAAAGGGCATAATCTTTTTTGCAAAGATGAAATAAAATTTTTATTGAATTTTAAGCTAGGCTTTGTTTGAATTGTATGTCTTTTCTTGTCTCTGCCGGGGTTAAACCGTGTGAGAAGAAATTCTCACAACATATGCTAGAGTTTGCTCGGTGTTACGTTTCTTTGGATTTCGTAGTTGGTCTAAAGGAATGTTTTTGCGAGTTCAAAACCTTTGTTTATTTGTGTTGTGGGGGTAGCCTCGTTTTTTTAGAGTTCTACGTAGTTCTTATAGGCGGCTTTTTCGGAGATGTTTGTCAGTCACTATAGGACAAACCCTACGTGCTAGAGAATAGGGAGTGGATTTCAGACAGCTTTTTGGGTGATGAAACTTGAAATGAATATGTTGTTGGTTTGTGGTACATATCTGTGATTATGTGGTTGTTTTTACTTCCAATGAGTTTATCAAAAAAATGGTAATTCGTTGAAATTATATTCTTAGGTGAATTTGATTTTTGGGTGTAAGTTCTAAAGTAGAGTGTGGAATTGGTTAATATCAACCCATGAGAATTTCCAGAAAATGAAGCAATCATCTAAGTATCGTTTCCAAGATTTAGTGAAGTAGGTTTTTTATATTTCCCCCATATATTTGTTCTATCTTTTCATAGAGATTCTCCTCTACGTAAGCGAATGTTAAGATGCCATATGTTGGTGCCATTTTTATTCCCATTGCCAAAATTGCCATTCCCAAATTATCGAAAATAAATATATAATATATATTTTAAAAAATTCACATTATAACTCAAAACGTTTGCAGTTTTTCTCTTTTTTTTAAGACATACGCACACGCATACACTCACACACTACACACACACACACACACATATATATATATATATATATATATATATATATATATATATATATATATATATCTGGTTGAGCTATCTAGGGAAAAAGTGGTTTTAACTAATAGAGGCTCCTACTGCTATTAAGTATTACTCTGCAAGGAAAATTGAATTGAGTTCTATGAGCTGCTGTCGTATTTCGTATAGAGAAAAACGTTAAAATTCCATTCCTTCTCTGTCGTAAGAGATGTTACTGATGTCCGGTCAGCTGGGTTTCAATCCCGGCTTGAAGCAATCTGACGTTTAGTCACACTGAGGACTGTGATACAAGGAAACAGCCTATCTGTGGATGACTATATATATATATATATATATATATATATATATTATCTTAAACAAGTTTTTTCACCTAAGTCCTGTTAACTTAGAAGTTTCGTGGTTACATGGATGTAACCATTCCTCATAACAGAGATCAACGCACGCTGACATTTCATTTTAACAGATATATTTACCAAAATCACCAAAAAATATCTTGAAATACAATTCCGGAAAATCCTCGTTGCAAACACACCTACATTTAAACATGAAAACAATAAACAAAACTAAAAAATCTTGAAGCTATATACATAAAATAGTTGAAACCTAACCTGAACAAAATAAACTACGAAATGTCCACAAATATTCTTAAATGCCTATAATTGATAACAGAAGCAATTGGTTTATACCAACGGTTTCACATACTTAATAATTCTCGTTTTCACTCTCGCGTCGTCATGTGTGACGTCACGAGCGGCGACGCGATTTTCGTTTCCGCGTCTCGTATACACGAGTTTGTCGTTGCTTTGAAATTTTTCATGCAAGGAAAGCAGACTATCATTATTGTTTTGTCCGTGTATTGTTTAATATATTGAAATGTAATTGTCATCTTTGATAATGGCTTATGTAAGCCGAAGCTTAGATTGGATTTAAGCATCTAACAATATGCTGATCTCTTTTCGTCTTTTAATGATAATGTTATCAAGCTTATCAGACAATATGAAAGGAACTTACTTTAAAATAAATAGACAAAACTTGTCTATATAATTTAATGAAACATGCATCAATATATATATATATATATATATATATATATATATATATATATTTATTATATATATATATATATCATATATATATATATATATATATATATGTATTGTTATATATATATATATATATATATATATATATATATATATATATATATATATATATATATATATATATATATATATATTGACTCTTAGGTGTCATGCGTGACGTCACGAGATTCGATGCGTGTTTGTTGTTGCTTTGAATTTTTCATGCAACAAAAACAGACTATCATTATTGTTTCGTCCGTGTATTGTTTGATATATTGAAATGTAATGGTCATCTTTGATAATGGCTTATGTAAGCCGAAAGCTTAGATAGGATTTAAACATGTATCAATATGGTGATTTCCTTTCGTCTTTCAATGATAATGTTATTAAACTTATCACACAATATGAAAGGAACCTTCTTAAAATAAATAGACAAAACTCGTCTATATTATTTAATGAAACATGCATCAATGAATACTTGCTGCCTAAATACACACAATTTAAATACTAAAGAATAAATTTATTCGATAAAGTTATCAATGGCTTGAACTACGTCCTCCAGTCGATTTCGGAATTTCCTGAAACTCTTCTTGGCGTTCTCCTTTTTTAAGTTGGTGAATGATGCCATAATCCTTGATTTCAGTTCGTCTTTGGTGTTAAAAGGCATTTTGTTGATCTCTCGCTCAACTGCGCCCCACAGATAATAATCAATGGGGTTGAAGTTTAGGTAGATATGTGGCCAAGATGCAAAGGGTGATGTGTTTACAGACATTTTCTGACAACCACGACTGGGTCCTCTTGCTTGTGTGTCATGGTGCAGAGTCCTGTTACCATCCTCTTGGCCTAGGAAAGCACTACCCCGTCAAGGCACTTGATGTATCCCCCAGTGTTCGGTCAGTAACCCTGTGGAAATATGAATGGAAGCCTAACGTCGCCATCACTAGTTATCACTCCAATCATCTTCGTAATCACCATTAGACTCATCCAACTCTTTCCGAATCTTCTGCACTGTCCTCAGATTGATACACAGACAGTGGCATGTGTGTATCGGAGCTTCCGGTGCGAATGCCAAGAAGTACATCATGTCGTATCCAAATTTATGAATTGTGTCATGGTGCTCATTTCCTCACAACTAACATTACTGTTTTTTTTTTTTTTTTTAGTCAACAAATTCAAAAAACAAACAACGTGCTTGCGCGAAATTAAAAATAAAACGGCGACAATCGCACTCTGTAATTCTGGCTCACTGGCAACCAAAAATTCCAAATATAAATGATAAACAAATAAACAAACGGGGTTAGATTCTTCTAGTTCCACATGCCATGCCTTTTCTGGGTATCTCAGTTTCAGCTAATTATCTTTAGTAACTCAACTCTCCAAGGTTTTTGTTTACCTGTGTGTTTTAGTGGAACACGCCTATTCTATAGTTAAGAGACTCTCCCACCCATAATAAGTAGGAGTAGCAAGAGTAACCAGGGAGTCGGTCAGTCAGTCGACTGGCTGATCGGTTGAACTCTCTGCCTTCGGGCGGGGAAGAACCCGAAGGAGACTACGCCGAAAGGCGGATTCTCTTTCGGGGAGGTAGACCGACCCTGAACCCGTTTATACGGGTTCAATGGGCATATTTTTGCCCGAGACCACGGGCTCGGAGATCCCACGGGCTCGGAGATCCCACGTTAAAAAGGCCTTGTACCACATGACGCCCTCGTGGGGGGGGACTGAATATCGTTGGTCAGTCAGTCGACTTGCTGATCGGTTGAACTCTCTGCCTTCGGGCAGGGAGGAACCCGAACGAGGCTGCGCCGAAGGGCGGAGTCACTTTCGGGGAGTTAAACCGACCCTGAACCCGTTCATACGGGTTCAATGGGCATATTTTTAGCCGAGCCCACGAGCTCGGGGATCCCACGTTAAACCAGCCTTGTGCCACATGATGCCCTCGTGGGTGTTGACTAAATAAAGTCGCTCAATGAGGCGGTCGGTCAGTCGATGCCGGACGACCGTTAATAGGATACTAAAGTATCAGCGACCACAACTAGATTACTCTGCGTTATACCTATTATATCAAGTTCCTAACGTTTTGTACGTCGAACCTATTTTAGGACATACTTAGTACAAATACAAGCCTCCACTGTGAAATCACTCCACAACACTATGTTGTGGCCATCTTTTTGATCAAGTCACTTTAGAATTACTTCCGCTAACGCATTTATCCACTGGACCATGCGTCCTTGGGAATAATCTACCCCCGTGGACTAAATAAACAGTTTGGTTCGAAAATCAAACGTATCTCATCTGACGAAGGCCAGAGCGCACAATGACCGAAACATCGAGATAAGCCAGTAAAGATGAAGGCAACAATCCTAACAGTGTAAATAGTGTAAGTTGTTAAACTTTCTGAAAAGAATGGGAAGCACTGTAGTTGAAAGATTGTACACTGGTTGAACAAGGTTTGGTTTCTTTTGTTTTGGTTTGGTTTGGTTTGTTTTACGGCATATCAAGGTTAGAAGTGGCCACAAATAGAGCCAGAATCAATTGGTTAATAGATAACCTGGCAGGGTTGAGACAAGAGGTAATTATTAATACAGAAACTGTAATGATCGAATTACAGGAAATGAGCGGATTCATGCAAAAATATTTCCAACTGATGACAATTACAAATAAGGTACGACAAACTAGTCAGTCGCTGACGACCTTGCTGGAACATGTGAGAGCGCAATTAGACATGCTGTCATTGGGACACCTCTCCCCAAGCATAGTAAACCCGGGTCACCTAAGGGAAGCGCTACTCGGAATACAGGCCGAGTTACCCCACCATTTAAGGCTGCCAGTGGACCCCACCAAAGAATTGTGGAAATATTATAATGCACTGGGATGTGTGACCTTGTTGGAAAATAGGCGACTATTGGTTGTGATATCTGTTCCGTTGTTAGATAGAGAGAGTATATTCGAGATATACCAGGTTATAAATTTACCCATTCCCTCACCCCCAGAAGAGATCAAGGTTTGGGAATGATAGCAAGGTACAAGGTGGAAACAGAATACATAACTTTAAATTCGGGGAGAACGAAATTCATGTTGCTAACAGCTGAAGAAGCTGGAAGGTGTAAGGATGATGCTCTAGGGACTTGTACCTCGTTAAGCCCCATCTATAAAACTGTTAACCGCAAAATGTGCATACTAGAATTGTTTGAAGGGAAGAGAAGGAATTAAGAGAACCTGCCAAGTGGAGGTCTTAGCAAACACGGCATTACCACAAAGCTATCAGTGTTTCAGACGGGTGTGGGCAGTAGCCACACAGAAACCTATCAGCTTGTCTAGGGTATGTGGGGGAGAGTCCACAAGGACATTAAGAGTAAGGCCAACATTATCCCTGTTAAAGTTACCCATGGGATGTTCGGCATTTGGGATATCTATTTCGTTACCCATCTATTACCAGGAAGAAGAAAGATATGAAGAGAAAGATTCAATCATAGAAATGATTGGCAGAGGCTTAGTCAATTGTACAGAATTGTGGGAGCCAATAGTGAAGGGATTCTCTAATGTTACCTTGAATAAAATGCTAGTACTAATGAAGCCGATAGAAAAGATCGATATGGATCAATTGAGGGACAAGTTAAGTGCGTTGGGAAATGAAGGTATGGCTTGGGAAGACGATGAGCAGATCGCGATAAGTTGGTCAATAGTGATGGGTACATTCATAGTTATAGCCATCGGGGGTATAGTAATATGGAAGATTAAGAGTAAGAGGAGATTAACGAACGACAATCCAATGTGCATGCAGCAACTCGAGAGGGAGATGCCGAGCAGTGTTCCTTCCTCATACGGAATTGGCGAAGAAATTGCAGGAAGACCAGCGGAGGAGGCTGGCGTGAGACCGCCACGTGCGGCGGAAAACCTCCGACAGCGGAAAGGAAAACTTTGACCAAGACGAACAAGCCATAGTAACCACATCTGCACCCACAGGCACACGCACACATTACATTACATATAGAACAGAAGAAGATGAAAAAGAACATTACACTTGCATGTAAAACAGAAGAAGATGAGAAAGAACATTACACTTGCATGTACAGCAGAAGAAGAAGAAAAAGAACATTACCTTGCATGTAGAACAGAAGAAGATGAAAAAGAACATTACATTGCATGTAGAACAGAAGAACGTGAAAAAGAACATTACATTGCATGTAGAACAGAAGAAGATGAAAAGAACATTACATTGCATGTAGAATAAAAGAAATTGAAAGAGAACATTACACTGCATCTAGGAAAGTAGTATAGAATTGCATGGGACAAATGCATGATGTATGTTAAATGGTGTATTTGGGTTTAGGTGTCATTTACGGGTAAATGACAAATCGGTTAGGGGAGGATTGTGGCACCATTTACGAGGCAGAAAAAGAAGAGAAAGAAAAGAAGGCAGAAAGAAAGGCGAGACGAATCGTAGGTGATAAGCAGCCACACACACAGCTAAGAGACAATGAAAATATTGATAAGTAACAAATGAAAAAGGGTGTCATTACAATGACAGGGAATTTCTGAGTAAAAAAGAAAGGGAAAAATTCAAGTGAAAATGCTATTTCGATAAGTGACGAGAAACAGGCCACTAAAAAGGACTTTGGACAGATATGAAAAATTAAATCCCACACAAGCAGTCTCGCTGACCGAATTCTTTTCGACGAAACAACTTTGGCCTGTGATAATAAAATTATGTTATCAGGAATATGTACCGAAGGAAAATGAATGGGGACCCAGAAGTGTTTTTCTTTCTTCCTTGGAGGCGACAGACTGACTGAAAACTTTGGGGATATTTCTTTTTTTGAAGAATTGTTAAGAATACCACCCATCTTGATAAATTAGCGATAAAATACCTGACAAACACCACGTGTAAAACAAGAGTTGTCATATTGTCCGTTGCGACTAGAAGGGTGATAAGGGCGATTGAAATGAAGAAAAGGGAAAGAGAAGAGATAGTTTGTTTTTTTTTAGTTAAGCAAGATATTTTTTTCCCGAAACAAAGCCACGGATTGTTCACGCCCGACTAAGACATCATTGGTCAAGTGGTGGTCACGTGACGCACGAAGGAGGAGGAAAGATATCCGACCAAAACCTCATTGGCCGAGTGGTGATCACGTGACGCACGAAGAAGGCTGTCGACGCCCCATCCAGAGTATAAATATGAGAAGCTGCTACAAAGAAGTGGGGAGGGCAGTTCACGCCCCTAAAAGGTATGGTGAGAAAGTGGGAGTGAGGAAAGGTTCCCAAAAATGGAAAAGAGTGGAAAATCCCTAACCAGAAATAAAAGAGGTGGATATGTATTTGGAATTATCGAGGAACTCCCCGACGCCAACAGACCCAACCCGGTTTTGGTCGGCGTCAATAAAAGCGACGCCCCAACAGGCAGAAATCAGTTCGGGCTCGAGTTTCCAGAGTTGAGTTCCCAGAGTCAGTCTCCAGTTGAAACCACCTCGAGATAGCTGACCAAGATTCACGCAAAAATTCCGGACTCCTCTTCAACCCAAGAACAATTATTTTGAAGAGCGACTTAGAACCAGACCACCGAAATAAGTTTTTCGACTTTCGTCCAAAGACACACCGAAACACCAATTTCTTAGAGAGCAAACAACTTGAAGCGTTAAAACTTGCCTAGCGGAAACGACTTGTCACAATCCACAGAACGGGTCGAGAGATAGATGCAGTCCTATGTATCGAACAACTAGACATAAAGTTTGTTACCTTTTTCTTTGATACTTTGAACTTTTTGAGTTTCATTTTATTTTCTTTAATGCATATTTGTGTGTTATCACCCCCGTTGAACTCAATTTGCATTACGGCCCCAACCACTGTTTGATCTCGTCTGTCTAAGATCAATTCACAACGTGGGTAGGCAGACTGGAGATCAATGCAGTTACCTTGGTAACCAGGCGTTGGAAGCGAGTTGGGAACGACGAGGCTGATATCAAATCTAACCAGATTCCCACCCGAATCACCAAAAGGTTAGAACGTCACATTTGGGTGCCGCGACCGATACCAAGCCAGTTGGTCGTCACAGGACGAGACAACACGACTGACGCGACAGGCGGACGTCACGTTTGGAGCAGCGACACCCGGACGGAGCAACGAGGAGCGAACAGCTGGCGCCGCGGCGAGGACGTCACTATTGGTGCTGTTTGGGGACGTCACAACTGGCGCCGTGGTAGATCAGGATAGAACGTCAGAGTTGGCGCTGCGACCGGGGGACGACGTCACATTACCCTGGACGCGTATGTAATTTATCGGCATACCCAGGACGTGTTTTTTTTCTTTGTCTTGTTTTGTTTTATGGTATATCAACCTCAATGGGTTAATTAATGCCGACAAGTTTGTTTTTGTTTTTTACTGCTGGTATTATTTTTCCAAAAATGTATTGCTGGTAATTTTTTTCCCTTCAAAAATGTATTACTGGTAATTTTATTTCCTTCAAAAATGTATTTCTTGTAAAGTTTTTTCCTCAATAAATTTATTGCTAGTATTAAAACCTATTTCCCCACTTTCATAGTGCTTTGCACCCACTTTGGGCGTTGACTATGTTCTCATAGTAGACACCCTAACAGGTTCTACCACCTTTGGTCAGTTTAGACCTGGGAACACCAGCAATGAAGAGGTGGTTCTACGCTCCTCAAAACCTCCTGATCAGAGGCCTTGCTTCTGGATGTAGTTTATCGTCTTATCGGGGACCCGAACAAGGTTAGAATTCCTTTTCTTTGGCCAGCAATACGTATGGAACCTATGAAAGAATTTCGTGTTTTTGTTTTTAAATTGAAAATCACTAATTAAGAAGCGGAATGTCATTTCAAATAGTTTCCTGGGATTTAGAAGAAATTTCTGTCACCGAAGAATGAATAACTAAGATTTATCCAAATTTTTCACAGCTGATACCACTCCTTCATATTTAGCTTACCCTTTACCCTTTACGGCGATTTATTTTATTATGCTTGCTCTTTATCCCTTTTTTTTGTCTTTTTTTCCTAATTTTAATATGTTCCTTTCCTTAGCAGTAATAATGTTTTTGGGGTTTTTTTTTTTGGGTTTTTTTTTTACCGTAATTTCTGGAAGAAAAAGAAAAGGAACCCATGAAAGAGCCACAGAAAAATAAACGTCCGTAGTTGAAACTCAAATTGTATGCTTCTATCTTTTCTTTCTATGTGCCGAGTCCTTTCAGGACGTAGGCGATCATGGCTCTCCACCTCGTCCTATCCCTTGCAACTCTCAACAAGTTATTCCCTCTGCCACCTCCCCCAGATCACGTTCTCTCATCCACCTGATTAAGGCCGCTAGGTATGTCTTGCATTGTCTTCCCTTGTCTCACTATCCGTCTATTCGACCCGTGAGTATCAGATTCTCCAGGCCTTCCTTCCTTCCTCATTATGTGTCCCAGGAACTTCAGCTGATTCTCCCTGATGTTAAATATAAGCCTCCTCCTCCTTGTTTGCAACCTCTCTAAGACTTCATCGTTACTCACACTTAGCAACTTCTGTAGAACCACATATACGTTGTCTCGAGTCTCTTCTTCATCTTTGAGGAAATCGTCCAACATTCGATGCCGTAAAGAAAGACATATGTCACGTAACAGCCCAGTATTTTGTTTTTGTTACAAAAGAAATGCTGCTGTCTCACAATACTCTGCCCAGTTTTTGGAAAGTGTCATTCGCCATCCCAATATGTTCGGTCCACGATATCCTTAGCATCCTTCTGTAGAACCACATCTCTGTCGCCTCGAGTCTCTTCTTTATCTTTGAGGGAATCGTCCAACATTCGCTGCCGTAAAGAAGGACAGATGTCACGTAACAGTTCAGTATTCTTTTCTTTGTTACTAAAGAAATCCTCCTGTCTCGCAATACTCTGCCCAGTTTTTGGAAAGTGTCCTTCGCCATCCCAATATGTTTGGTCCACGATATCCTTAGCATTCCTCTGCAGAACCATATCTACGTCGCCTCGAGTCTCTTCTTCATCTTTGAGGAAATATTCCAACATTCGCTGCCGTAAAAGAAGGACAAATGTCACGTATCAGCTCAGTATTCTTTTCTTCGTTACCAAAGAAATCCTCCTGTCTAGCAATACTCTGCCCAACTTTTGAAATGCATCCTTGGCCATCCCAATACGTCTACAGATCTCCGTGTCGCACTTACTGTCCTCTGTCTAAACGCTTCCCAGATATTTAAACTAGTGTTCCCAACCTGCAAATCGCATTTCGGGCTAATCGTTTTACTGATGACCATGCATTCTGTTTTCTTGTAGTTTATGCTTAGTCCCTTTTTCACACTGTTTGTCTTTACCTTCTGTAGGAGATTTTGTAATTTCTTTTCCGTCTCTGCTTAGAAGCGGGAGAAGAAGGGCCCCCTAAGTAGGTTAATTAACGAGAAGGGAACCCCATACTCTGAGGGAGCCGATTTAACATGAATTAATTTTCCTTATGTTTTTCGATGTTTAACATTCAGTCCAGTTTACATATTGAAGGCGCACATTCAGCAAAAATTCACACTGATCCGTAAACTTTTGTATTCCAGAATGCTAGAAGAGGCATTTATAAAAAGCTTAAAATAATTATAAAAATGTTTCATTTGTTAATTGAGGAATGTAGTTAAAACAGAACTAGTGAATAAACTTATAGCAAAGATTTTATTGCACTTTACTCTAACTACTAGTCTACTAAACAGATTGAACAGGGTGTATTTTATACCTCCTAGATCTTAAGGGGCGGTAACTGATGATTTATCAGCACTGGGGTAATAAAATGAATTATCACCCAATAAAATGCAAATAAATATTGCCTTCTGTGTATTTTTGTTGCCAAAATATACACAGCGCCATGAGTATACAATGTTTTATTTTTTTGCAAATCAATGATTACGCAGAGTTGAGTCTAAGCTCTGTTGGAATATGAATGGCGCCATAACGTCGCCATCAAACGTGATCACTCTAAACACCTTCGTAATCACCATTAGACTCATACAACTCCTTCCGAATCCTCTGCATTGTCCTCAGATTGACAAACAAACACCCTAATATGTTCATATTGGAGCTTCCGACGGGGATGTTAAGCAGTACAGCATGGCGTTTCCAAATTCTGGAGGAGTGAATGGAGCCATGGTGCATTCGGGTAAATAAAAAAACAATTACACGCGCATATATATATATATATATACATATATATATATGTGTATGTGTGTGTGTGTATGTGTGTGTGTGTGTGTGAAAAGTGTGTGCATATAAATATAAAGATAGATAAATATATATATATATATATATATATATATATATATATATATATATATATATATAATTATTCATATATGCGCGGTACTTATTAGAAAACGTTCCATATCAGAGATAGAGCTAACATATTTGGTTGGATTGATGTGAGTTTGTGACCCTGGGTTTCACTCTTTAGCGATCGTCAGACAAACTGATTAATTTTTTTAAAAAAATTGGGTTTATGTACATTCCGTGTATTGGTGTTAATATGGGGTGGGGGGAATTAAAAATTAAAAAATTAATCAGTTTGTCTGACGATTGCAAAAGCGTGAAACCCAGGGTCACGAACTCACATCAATCCAACCAATTAATTAATTTAATTATTAAGATAACATTTTTCTCTTAATTAATTTAATTATTAAGATAACATTTTTTTATATAATTTTATATATTTTAATTTTAATTTATTTAACTCACTTTATTTTCTTGAGGTGAAATATGATTATTATTTTTTTTTCCTTTGATTTCTGGTGCATACTCATTTCTTTCCGTGTCCCGTCAAGATAACTAAGGTCAGAAATGTTTTCATTACATTTTCCATTGAGAAATTAAAAATACAGACATATTTTAACTAGATAAAGCCCCCCGTAAGGTCTGGGCTATATTCGTGAGAACAATTTTTTTTATGATATATATATATATATATATATATATATATATATATATATATATATATATATATATATATATAAAAAAAAGAAAGAACAGTAAGATATAAAATCCGTGTTCTTATAGATATTTTTATTTTTTACAAAATAGTGCTCAATGTAAATTTATAGAGCATTAATATTATAAATTAATTGATTTAAAATATGGTTTTTTCGCTACACAGTTCCAACCATGTTTCAAAAATAGAAGCTAAAAATTCGCTTAATTTGCAAATAAATTAAAAGCATTAATTCATTTCATAAATTCGGCAAGATTTTAATGGAACTATTTTTGAAACATGGTTGAACTGTGTAGCGAAAAACCATATTTTAAATCAATTAATTATATATATATATATATATATATATATATATATATATATATATATATGCAAAATTTCACCAGCCGAATCTATACAGACAAAAGGAGTATTTTATGCGATCCCTATGTTTGATCGATTAACTGTGAGTTTCTTTATTTCATTTTCTTATTTTCGTATATTTATTCAAAATTCGTTAACAATTATATTGGCCACAACACACACACACTCACGTACATACACACAAAATATATATATATATATATAATAATGGACTCTCCCGTCAGTTTCGACGTATGAGGATCTGACTGCTTATTGATTCAGTTATGAAATTTTGTGCGATAATCTTAAGTGGCATTTAAGACCCTATGAGTACAGCAAAAAAAATCCTTAAATGCTTATAAAAAAATTATATATGTATGAGCCAAATTTAATTCCCTGATACTAAGAAAAAAATAAAAGCAAGTGAACTTTAAACTTTAAAATCTAGGACCATGCATAAGCAGTAAAAACGAACAGTTGAATTGTTTTGAACTTACAAATATGCATACGAACTGCCGGAATATTTTTTCAGATGAGACTGAATGTACTTTGGAATGTAAAAATTATATGAAAGAAAATTGTGGTATTTTCCTTAATAAATTTTCTAAGGTGACCAAGAATTTAATCAGTGAACTTGAAAGGATCACAACAAAATTTATATATGTATATGTATTCAAACAGATCTGTTTGAATATATATATATATATATATATATATATATATATTCAAACAGATTTGGTTAAATAATTATAATAATAATAATAATATATATATATATATATATATATATATATATATATATATATATATATATATATATATATATATATATATATATATATATATATATATATATATATATATATATATATATATATATATATTTCACGTTGGATTGATGTGAGTTTGTTACCCTGGGTTTCACACGATCGTCAGACAACACACACACACACACACACACACACACACACACACACACACACACACACACATATATATATATATATATATATATATATATATATATATATATATATATATATTCAAACAGATTTGGTTAAATAATAATAATAATAATAATAATAATAATATATCTGTTTGAATACACACACACACACATATATATATATATTCAAACAGATTTGGTTAAATAATAATAATAATAATAATAATATATATATATATATATATATATATATATATATATATATATACATATGTATATATGAAAAATAATAAATAGACCAACAACTTGTAAAACCTGGGATAAACCCATGCCCTTTATGCCTAGAGAAAAAACTACACATTATTAAGTTTCTAAATAATGAAAATTTATTAAACCATAGACATGAATTTTCGTATTAAATAGTTAGTATAAAAAAATTATAATCTAATAAAAGTTTTAAAAGCTTAACCAAATCCTAAAATAGAAAAACCCTTTATGTAGTCGTCAAAAAACAAATTGTAGTTCAGTGCGACGCGTTTAAGTACAAAACAGCCCTTTAGAAAAAAAATAAAAAATAAAATAAAATAAAATTCTCTGGACACTTCACGACATCTTATGGTGCCAAAAGCTTTCTTTCGCTGTGACTGACCAGACGATATGAGCATATGAATGCCATCATTCGCATTGAAATGATACCCCGACCCTACCTCGGACTGACCTCTTTCCGAAGGTGACTGACATGTGGATAAAAAATTATACCCCTTACCAAAATGGTCACCCATGCCGTTCCTATAGTAATTAATTTTGTGAATGAACATGCTTATAAAGATGCGTAAATTTCAAGATTTCAAGTTATTCCTAAATTTTCGCTTGAGGGTGAAACAGGGCTTGACTCTTTAACTCAATTTAATTTTAATAATTATATTGAGGTTTTCGGCTCGTTTTTTAGTACATGGAAACTCTTATGTAGCGAAGGAATCATATTTTTTGAAAAATAAGTATATATATATATATATATATATATATATATATATATATATATATAACAACGAAATAAACAAGCAGTGAAACAGTTGTTAAAATCGTACGCGTTACAAGAGTGCTCAAGTAGAAAAAATCAAACTTGTAGAAAAAGATAAATTGCTGATCGGCAGACTACCGTGGCCATCAAGTTGTTTAATGGGCTGAGCAAACCACCTGATTAGCTCGAAATCGGTAGTTTTCCAGTTAGCGCTTTACCACACACACACACACACATATATATATATTACGAGCAAGGCGTGAAGCCACTAAGATGCACGGGGTTGCAGAAGATTTGGAGCGAGAGCAGATAGGAGTGATAGAAGAAAGGATGAGGAGAAGGATAGTAGGTAGATCAAGGTAACTGGAGGTGTCGATTGACATTACATTTGAATAGTTGGAGATTATAGCTCTCAGAGAAAGAGTAATAGGGAAGGGTGTTCCACAGGCGAGAGGTGCGAGGTGTGAAGCTATTGGAGTAGAAGAGACGGCTATATTTAAAAGTTTCTACAGTGTAAGGGTGAGAGCGGGATGCCAGCCTCGTAGGGCACTTGAATTCGCGAAGTCTGGGAACCAGTGAAAGCAGCTCATCGGAGCAATTACAATGAAAGTATTTGTAGAAAAGACAGAGAGAGGCGACGTCGCGTCTGTGAGAGAGAGACTGCAGTCGAGACGCCAGATCAGGGTCAATTATATTACATATCCGTCTCTGGATCTTGTCAAAAACTCCGAGGTAAACAGAAGGTGTCCCAGACCATATATGGCAGCAATACTCCATGCAAGAGCGAATGGTTGATTTGTATATTTGAAGTATCGATTCCGGGAGAAATATTTCCTGGCGCGGCACAGAGAGCCAACTTTCCTTGCAGTGGACGAAGCAATGGACTCGATATATATATATATATATATATATATATATATATATATATATATATATATATATATATATATATATAATGTATTAATTAATCAATATGAGATATTTAAAATTCCATAGATAATAATCTTTATTTAATGAAAGCTATAAAAATAGACTTCAATCTTTCAGACATGCAAATCAACTATCAGGCCTGAAAACCAAATATCAGATCTGAAAGATTGAAGTCTATTTTCATAGCTTTCATGAAAGAAAGATTATTACCTATGGTATTTTAAGTGTTTGGTATTAATTAATTAATAATTTTCCTCTGTCTCGAAAATAGAACACTCCTTGGAACGTTATCACCTTGAAAACTCCATAGAGATAAGCATTTTTATTTTATCATTAATATATATATATATATATATATATATATACTCTAAATCAAAGACAAAAGACCATATAAACATGTCCGCCAAACCAGCCGACTCATTATTCATAAACCGGTGAAAACTTTGATAGTGTAAGTCCATCTCTTGAAAATGTTGCCTCATCCGTAAACAAGACTGAAGAGACAAACAACGGAGCGACAGTTTGTGTAATAATTCATCGGCAATAATTCTCCCGTGGTGAGTGTGAGTGAGGTCGAAAGACTCTGCACCCTTTGTAAATGATACGGATACAGGAGCTGCTCTAGAACAACCCACCATACAGTACTATCAGATGTACGACAAGCTAGAGCTTCTTGACATGTGCTGACACCGGGATTGTCTCCCACAGCCTGGAGAATGGGTTCTTCGTGCTTGGGCGTACGAGAGGATCTCTATTTACCTCGATCCACGGTTTGCGGTGTCACGGATTCTGTCTCTGCAACACGACGAAAAACAGCAGCAAACGTGGAATGACCCGGCTGCCTTTACTCGGAAAACGCAGTCTGATACGGCCGTAAAGCCTCCCGTCCATTACCATTCGCGTGACCGTATGTAAAAATCAGATCTGCCTGCTTACGATATGAATATGCTGCTATTGTTAAACGGAACACTCCTACGTTAACAAACTACAACAGGCGTCGAACACATAATAAAGACTATCCAATAATGTACACGAATGACAAATGTAAACTAGTCTATATGACTACAAGGCGCCACTTACCGGGAATTTTCTTGGAATTTAATGACTCAAAAACGAAGGATTTGCGGACATATGTTTATATGGAATTTTGTCCCCCATATTTTGTAAAAGTATTTTTGGACTGTACCTTGAATTGAATTAAACAGCGTCTACCGTAAACTTTAAACTTAAAAATTCATAAACGAACGACTTGAGGACATAGTTTTGTCTTGGTTTAGATGTGAAGAAACTATATGTATATATATATATATATATATATATATAACATAAAGTGAAATCCAAAATTACCTCATAAGTGTTTGTCTATATTTCTGAGATGAGGTATTATGTACAGTATTTACATTAGTCGGACTATTGTCCTCATCTTTGTCGCCGTTTCGGCCGTTGTACGCTCCGGCCTTCTTCAGGTGGTTGGAATTTCGAACTGAACCCTTTATTTCGATCGCTGGGGTAGACTGTTCTAATTCCACGTGCCATGTTTGATGGATGTCAGTTATCAGTTATCTCCTGCTAATTTTCCCTCTGAAAGTTCTCCACTGCCTTAACCAGGAATTGAACTCACCTTCTTTGGGTCTGTCACTGGATCTAACCAACGCCTTTATCCACTGTGCCATGTGTCCTTGAGGACATCTGGGTATGAACTCATAAGTATACACTATTTCAACTAATGTCAAATGCGTAGCATTATCCAACTCAAATGGTGGCATATATTCAATTTCGTAAGTAGACATTTAAAATTTAATACGAAAAAAAAAAAACAGCAGCGGAAAGTAGTTTATTTTATAATAAATATATTGAGGTACTTTTGTGGATCAGTTTTAATGTTTTATATTATTAGGTTCATTATGGATTTATTATATATATATATATATATTTATTATATATAAATATATATATATATATATATATATATATATATATAATGGACAAAAGTCCGACAATTTATTTATTAAAGACATTTTTTATGTTTAACGTTCTTTTTTATAGATACAAGTATTTAAGTAAATGCTCTGTTTATAATCAACAGTATTAAATAACATTTACCGGCCTGAATGTCCGAGAAATTTGACAGGATTCAAACCTGCATCCTATACGGAACCGTCATTTAGGCTGACGTGCCTTACCGACCAGCCACAAAGGAGCGTTCGGTAGACAAGGTCGAATATACTGCTTATAAACTTCAATTTTCCATGAATCTCGTACATTCATAACTGCTCTGGCGTATCAAATGTAAACAAATGACGTCATATATTAAGAAATTGACAAAGTCCGACAATTTGTGGCCGGTCGGTAAGGCACGTCAGCGTAAATGACGGTTCCGTATAGGATGCAGGTTCGAATCCTGTCAAAGGACGAATATTTTCTATGAAAATTTCTCGGACATTCAGGCCGGTAAATGTTATTTAATACTGTTTATTATAAACAGAGCATTTACTTAAATACTTGTATATATAAAAAGAATGTTAAACATAAAAAAATGTTTTAATATATATATATATATAATATATATATATATATATATATATATATATATATATATATATATATATATATATATATATATATATATATATATATATATATATATAGAGTAACTACACCGTTTTGGAAAACCTTCGGTTTCTTGATTTGCTAATGGTCAAATCAATATCGAAGGAGAAAAATTTTAAAAAGAAAATAATCGTACAGCATCCAGGTCCAAAGCCCGAAACAAAAAAAAAAACCGATATGAGTAATCAACTAACTAAAAAGTGCTCGATACAAAAGTAGAGCAGACCTAGTCAAAACCTAGATAGCCAGACAAACCTACCAAGGTTTCACCTAAGAGGATCGTCAGGGAAAGCTGGTCATCTTTCACTGACGATCCGCTTAGGTGAAACCTTGGTAGGTTTGTCTAAATCCTACTATTTTTATATATATATATATATATATATATATATATATATATTATTGTGTATGATACACCT
>CAHIKZ030004759.1:1152500-1192500 GCA_903632075.3 Acanthosepion pharaonis | reverse complement strand
AATCCGCTCTCGTAGCTGCAGCGAGAGCGCTAATTGGATTGGGAACTGGGAAAAGGAAAATTATTGTGACGTTAATCCTTTTCGCTTGGTAAGGCTTCCATTTCGTCGTTTCAGCGCTATGGTTGGCTTCATCTGACGAAGAGACGATAAGAATTTCCTCGGCGTTATTTGTTTGTTTATTTACTTGTGGAGATGCTAGAAAATTGAGTAAAACGAAATAATCTGTAGAAAGAAGTAAACTAACCGTAAAATGGCGAGAGAACAGAAAAAAAAAAGGCGGTAAAGAGAGAAATGAACATGAGAAAATCCATGGTTTTGAAAGATTGTATTGCGTCATTTTTTGTGTTGAGTACCTCTCTGGTTGTAAGATTCAGGACGCAAAAGCCTGATCACCATCATCATGATCCTTCGACCCTCCTATGATTGGTCGGCACTCCATTGACAATCGCTTTTCACATTGTCCAGTCCTGCATTGCTGTTCCCAGATCACCAATGTCCAACTACATCCGCGTCCTGGGTTAGACGATAAACTGCATCCGCGTCCTGGGTAAGACAATAAACTACATCCGCGTCCTGGGTAAGACAATAAACTACATCCGCGTCCTGGGTAAGACGATAAACTACATCCGATTCCTGGGTAAGACGATAAACTACATCCGATTCCTGGGTAAGACGATAAACTGCATCCGCGTCCTGGGTAAGACGATAAATTACATCCGCGTCCTGGGTAAGACGATAAACTGCATCCGATTCCTGGGTAAGACGATAAACTACATCCGCGTCCTGGGTAAAACGATAAACTACATCCGCGTCCTGGGTAAAACGATAAACTACATCCGCGTCCTGGGTAGGACGATAACTGCTGGTTTTTCCAGGTCTACTCTAATCTGGGGTGGTAGCAGTTGTTAGGATTCCAGTTATGGGCAAATAGTTGACCCTCAAACCTGGGGTCAAAACATTATGAAAGTGTAAAAGTATATTTTAATACCATCAATATTTTGTCGTCGTCCGTTTCGAAAGACGATGGAGTAGCGCGGTGGGCGGGTTATATGGAGAACTAGGGCTGCCCGGACGTCTAGTTCCCCCTCTCGGCCTTGCTAGCAGAGTCCAAAGGAGAGGATAAACCAATACAGTTTGTTACCAGAGCGGCTGCAGGAGTTGTCGGAAGGTAACAAAGTACCGTCCATCCGCCATAGGGGCTCCACTCCGGGTTTGAATTCAGAGTTGTCCTTCTCCTAGACCAGTTTCGATCCAAGGCTATAGGACCTAGTCTGTCCTGCTATTTACCCATAGCTGGAGGGAGAAGAAAGAAGAATCACACCTTTCCCACGTAAGTGAATGTAATGGATTCGACTGGAATTCGAACTCGGCTCGCCTATTCCTCAATCCAAGCCGCTATCCAGTGCCTATGTAACCGTATGGAAAGAAGCATTTCAACATGATGTGGCACAAAGATCGAGGGACGTTTTGTGTAACAGCAAAAAAATCTAAATTACACCCGTTGTAGCCTGGACAAACGAACATATATTATAATCCCACATAAATAAACAAGAATTCTGATACACATACACACATGGATTATAGAAAGGAATTGTTGGGGCGCACCCACCTTCTAACTAGTAATGGACTGGTCCCTCTTATATAAGTCAGTATGGGGGAGAGTCAGTCTGAGCAGCCCAGATACTTTCTGAGCGACTGCTCGGTTTCAACTCTCTTCCTACGGGCGAGGAACCCGAAGGAGGCTACGCCGAAGGGCGGAGTCTCCTTCAGGAGGTTAAACTGGCCCTGAACCCGTTTATACGGGTTCAAATGGGCTATTTTGGCCGAGCCTAATGGCTCAGGAATGCCCACGTTAAAAAGGCCTTGTGCCACATGACACCCCTCGTGGGGGGTGACTGAATATCTGAGCAGTCCAGGTACATACCGTTGGACTATAGACTTTGGATATTGTTTCGTACAAACCAACCTTCGTTCTACTAATCACTATATTGTTAATTGCTTTTATGAATATACCAGTATTTTCCTCTACAACTGTGTTTGTCTTGATTCATACACCGACACGCGGGAAACTCACAACATCTCAACAGTGGCGACTTGGCTTCGAACAGAAATAAGAACCGATTTCCAACACGGAAAAATTTTAAAAGAGTTCAAGCATTTACAGCAAAGGATTACAAGTTATCGACAAAAAAGAAAAAAAAAGTTAGACATTAACTTATTGATTAAATTGGAAGCTATAATAACCAATTTTTTTGTGCTAAAAAAAAAAAAAAAAAAAAGTCTTGCCAGAAAATGTGAATTTTTGCCCCCCAGAGAGAAAGAAAAACACAATTTTTTTTTTCTCTACATACATAATCATGGAGCAATTTTAATCAACTATGCTGGAACTCATTAAGTATCAGATGCAAAGACAGCAAGAGAGTGAAGAACGTTTTCAGAAAGAGCAACTTTAAGTTCAAGAAGAACTTAAATTTCAGAAAGAGCAAAAAGAAGAAAACGCAAAAACGATTTCTGGAACTACACAAAATACAAGAAAATGAAGAACAGTTAGCAATGGCCGAACTTATACATAAAGCTATACTGTCCAAGCAGAAAGACTCGGATGAAAATATTTTTTCCCAAGACACAATATGGTCAACGATCGAAAGTTTTACTTATAACCCAGAAGAGGAAAAGACTTTCGAAAGATACTACCATAGATATCAGGATTTTATGAAGTTGATTGCCAAACATGGACAGATGAGAAAAAAATAAGATTATTGCTACGAAAACTGGGAACGGCAGAACACAAGTTTACAGACTTTATATTGCCCAAAAAGACAAGATTTAAAATTCGATGAAGCAATTGAATTATTAAAAGAGCTTTTTAATCCCAGATTTTCATTATTTCACAAAAGGTGGAAATGCCTGAATATCCAAAAAAGCGAGGAGGAAGATTACACAACGTTCGCGTCAATCGTAAATAAGACGTGTGACGATTTTCGCTTGTCCGAATTATCGGCAGACAATTTCAATTGTCTAATATTCGTGCGAAGCTTAGTGTCTAAAAAAGATAGTGAAATGCGAAGACGCATTTTAACAAAACTAGAAAATGACCAAAACATGACACTACAAAAAGCTAGCTGAGTACTGTCAGCAATGCGTAAGCATTAAGCAAGATTCAGAAAAATAGAAGAAACTGCTATCGCAAATGTGAAGAAAGTATATAGGAAGACTAGTTTCAGTTCTCATCGCTGGAACGGAAGTGGTATCATACTACAAGAACGAACAGAGGCTATAGAAAAAACCCTCCGAGTGCATGTTATGGATGTGGCACTGGTACAAGGACTGCCCATATAAAATAAAGCGCAGAAATTGCAAAAAAGTAGGACATAAGATGTCAGTGTAGAAAATTAAACAGAAGTCGAGTAAAAGTCACCAAGTTAGACGAAGATCAAGACCTGAATATTCGAAAATACCTGCATGTAAAATGTACAAGAAGGTAAAAATGCAACTAGATTCAGGATCTGACATTTCAATCATTAACACGCAAACATGGAAAAATCTAGGAAAACCAACGTTGCTAAAATCCAACAAAATAGCCAGGACGGTAACTGGAAAAAAGATAAAATTTGAAGGGGAAATATGGGTAAATATAACTTTCAACAATAAGTCAATGAAAATGTTTGTAATGAAAAACACAACGTGTTTGGGACTGACGCAATCACTAAGTTCAACCTATGGGACGTGCCCATTAGTTCTTTTTGCCACAACATTAGTGAAAGCAAAGACCATATAAAAAATCTACAAGCAGAATTGAAAACGGAATTCCCCGACTTTTTTGCTGAAGGACTTGGACGTTGCACTGAAGCATCAGCAAAAAATACAGCTGAAGAAAAATATCCAACCAATTTTTAAAAAGCGAAGCCTCCCTTTTGCCACCGTAGAGAAAATTGATCAAGAACTCAGAAAGACTAACGAGAATTGGTGTGATCTCGAAAACAGAATACAGTGACTGGGCAGCTCCGGCTGTCTACGTAAAGAAGTCGGGCGAAATTCGCGTCTGCGCAGATTTTTCAACCGGGTTAAACGACGCAATAGAAGAGTATCACTATCCACTACCAAGTCCCGAAGAATTGTTCGCAAAGTTAAATGGCGGAAAAATCTTTTCGAAAATAGATCTTAGCGAGGCATACTTGCAAGTACCCATGGATAACGAAAGTGCAAAGTTACTATGTATTAACACACATAAAGGTTTTTTAGATACGAACGGTTACCGTTCGGGGTGAAGACAGCACCCGCAATATTCCTAGAAAATTATGGATACGATGTTATCCGGGTTAGACTACACAATAGCATATCTCGACGATATTCTTGTAAAAAGTGAATCGGTGGATGAACACAAACACCATTTACGCAAAGTTTTCGAAAGGTTAAGAAGATATGGATTTCGAGTGAAAGAAAACAAATGCGATTTTCTTGGTAGAGATCGAGTATCTGGGACATTTAGTGAATAAAGAAGGGAAAAAGCCAGATAAAAGTCGAGCTTCAGCAATAAAAAAAATGCCTGAACCAAAGGATATTAAATCCCTACAAAGTTTTTTAGGCTTGGTGTCATATTACCAGGACTTTATCCCAGACCTCCACATTCTACGAGCTCCCCTTAACGATCTACTAAAAAAAGAAAAACCTTGGATTTGGACAAAATGCGAGCAAGCATTCAAGGATATAAAAGAAAAATTAACTTCAGATCTATTTCTTGTATATTTTGATCCAAAAGTAGATATCATCGTGGCGAGCGATGCCAGTACACACGGCGTAGGTGCGTGCATATCGCACAAGTGGAAGAATGGAAAAGTTCGACCGATCGCTCATGCAAGCAGATCGCTACTACCTGCTGAACGAAACTATTCATAAATTGAGAAAGAGGCATTGGCAATTATCTTCGCTGTAACAAAATTCCATCGATACATACATGGACGGTTTTTCACGCTACAGGCAGACCACAAGCCTCTGGTAACGATATTCGGCTCACAAGAGGTTCTGCCAACTTACACCACAAATAGATTGCTTAGGTGGGGGACAATTTTATCAAATTATAATTTCAGAATACAATATTTGTCCACCCACAAAATTGGTCACGCAGATGGGCTATCAAGACCCATCCCAAAAGCAACAGAACCTTTAGAGGATACGGCTATCGCTTCCCTCAGAGCAGAGGACGAGGTTAAAGAAAATTTGGCAAACGCAATACGAGAATTACCAGTATCGCTTAAGGACATCAAAAAGAAGCAGAAAACGATAAATATATAATAGAAGTAAAAAATAAGCTAGCCAGTAAAGATGAAAAAATTCAAGAGACATTCTCTCTGTGCGATAATGTGCTATTATACAGTGAAAGGGTAGTAATCCCTAACACACTTCAAAAAAGAATACTGAAAGACTTTCATGCTGGTCACCCGGGCATAAATAGAATGAAGAGCCTCATGAGAGCATACGTCTACTGGCCAGGTATGGACAACGACATCGCGTCTATGGTCGGCAGATGTAAAGGCTGCATTTTGGCATCAAAATCACCACAAATTCTACAGAACCATGGCCAAAACCGACAGGCCATGGTCAAGGATTCATATTGATTTTGCGGGTCCAATTGACGGATGGCATTATTTGGTCGTAGTCGACAGTTTTAGTAAGTGGCCCGAAGTTTTTCAACTTCGCACCCACCTTTAACTAGTAATGGACTGGTCCCTCTTATAAGTCAGTATGGGGGAGAGCCAGTCTGAGCAGTCCAGATACTTTCTGAGCGACTGCTCGGTTTCAACTCTCTTCCTACGGGCGAGAGGAACCCGAAGGAGGCTACGCCGAAGGGCGGAGTTCTTTCGGGAGAAATTGGCCCTGAACCCGTTTATACGGGTTCAAATGGGCTGTACGAGCCTAATGGCTCGGGAATGCCCACGTTAAAAAGGCCTTTGTGCCACATGACACCCTCGTGGGGGTGACTGAATATCTGAGCAGTCCAGATACTTTCTGAGCGACTGCTCGGTTTCAACTCTTCCTACGGGCGAGAGGAACCCGAAGGAGGCTACGCCGAAGGGCGGAGTCTCCTTCGGGGAGGTTAACCGGCCCCTGAACCCGTTTATACGGGTTCAAATGGCTATTTTTTGGCCGAGCCTAATGGCTCTGGAATGCCCACGTTAAAAAGGCCTTGTGCCACATGACACCCTCGTGGGGGGTGACTGAATATCTGAGCAGTCCAGATACTTTCTGAGCGACTGCTCGGTTTCAACTCTTTCCTACGGGCGAGAGGAACCTGAAGGAGGCTACGCCGAAGGGCGGAGTCTCCTTCGGGAGGTTAAATCGGCCCCGAACCCGTTTATACGGGTTCAAAATGGCTATTTTTTGCCGAGCCTAATGGCTCTGGAATGCCCACGTTAAAAGGCCTTGTGCCACATGACACCCTCGTGGGGGGTGACTGAATATCTGAGCAGTCCAGATACTTTCTGAGCGACTGCTCGGTTTCAACTCTCTTCCTACGGGCGAGGAACCCGAAGGAGGCTACGCCGAAGGGCGGAGTCTCCTTCGGGAGGTTAACCGGCCCTGAACCCGTTTATACGGGTTCAAATGGGTTATTTTTGAGCCTAATGGCTCGGGAATGCCCACGTTAAAAAGGCCTTGTGCCACATGACACCCTCGTGGGGGGGTGACTGAATATCTGAGCAGTCCAGGTACATACCGTTGGACTATAGACTTTGGATATTGTTTCGTACTAACCAACCTTCGTTCTACTAATCACTCTATTGTTAATTGCTTTTATGAATATACCAGTATTTTCCTCTACAACTGTGTTTGTCTTGATTCATACACCGACACGCGGGAAACTCGCATCTCAACAGGAATGTTGCTTGACAGGACAGATACACGTGAAGCCTGGTTTAACCTTGAAAATCAAACACCAAAGTACCTGATTTTTTTTCCTCCTCGATAATTAATTTTCTGATGAAACTTTATTAAAAGCGAAACATATTAGACTTGTAAACGTTTTGTATTTGTTCCTTATCTTATCACACCAGCTGATCGATATCTGATCCCAATGCACACCCATACACCCTATATATATATATATATATATATATATATATATATATATATATATAAGAAAGAACAGTAAGATATATATAATCCGGTGTTCTTATATTTTTATTTTTACAAAATAGTGCTCAATGTAAATTTACAGAGCATTAATATTATAAATTACTTGATTTTTTGTGCGTCGTACGTATTACCGCGCTAACTACGTTAGTTGCTATTATTATAATCGTAATACCTGCGATTAAACAGTTATTTTACTAATCTTTTATCCAGTGTTTTCCCGGGAATATTATACACACACACACACACACACACACACATATATATATATATATATATATATATATATATATATATATATATATATATATAACATATTTCGTTCCAGCATGTTTGGTTAAATAATTGAGACATATTTAAGATTTAATCTTTTCCAGTCCACGAATGAAATTCTTGGTGGATGCAGAAAAATTCGAAAATTGACCATCTGCACATCTATCTATCTAACACCTGTTTCTTTATCTCTTTATTTGTCTATCTCGAGAGTAACTTCGTGAGATTATGAACTTTTAGCAACCCCCATATATATATATATATATATATATATATATATATGTGTGTGTATTAAGAAAGGGGAAAAACAGATGGAGTTAGAATCCACAGTTTTTAGCATTTACTTTTTAAGTGTTCAATCCAAACGTAGAGCAAAATATAATATTATTAAATAGATTACAATAAAAATCATTTTACTTCGCTACACAAAGTTTCATGTTTCGGAACTAAAATACTTCCTCTACGGGAGATGTTGGATAACAAATAATACAAATGATTTATTTTCGGAAATTTGAAAACAGATCGTTGCCTCTTTTGAAAGTTAAAATGTCGGGAAAAGCCTAATGTCAGGATTAAAAATATACTTGCAGGCATGTTTGGATTAACCAATCAAAATACGATTTCAAATTACCCAAATAAATCATTTGTATTAAATGTTATGTACCATCAGCCGTAGAGGAATAATTATAGTTGCGAAACATGAAAGTTTTTGTGTAGAGATGTAAAAATGGTTTTATTGTAATCTATTATAATAAAAATATTTTAATATTATTTTGTTCTACGTTGTATTGAACAATTTACAAAAATTCTACATCCATATATTCTATTCTTTCTATTTCTTAAGATATATATATTGACATTTCAATGAATGCGATAGACAAGGTGCTTTTATTTAGTATTTTATACAATTTCCCACTTGATCTAATAATTTTTTTCAGATGATAAATTATATAAAAACTGTTCGAATGTTTTGCTTTTTTTCTTTTTATCCGAAAACTTTCGTCTATATATTTAGCTATCTTTAAGCATGAAATATTTTAACTGTTAAATAACTAAATAAATTTTAACTGTTAAAATGTACACACATAGGTACACATTCATACAGGTGTACGCATTTTAGTTGACACAAACCCACCCATATAAATAATCCGTGGTTAGACGCAGATACACATCGATGTGATCAAGCTTTCACAGATACGCAGTTGTCATTCTATTTCGATGTCCATAATATATATATATATATATATATATATATATATATATATATATATATATATATATATGGTGCGATGGGTAAACTGTTGGTATTTTATATTTTTAATTTCGCACATGCGCGTTGTTTGCTTTTGATTTTGTCGACTGAATAGTATAGTAGTATCTGTTGGGCTATTAGCAAAATAGCCCCATAACTCAATACACTCCCCCGGAAGCTTAGTATTTGTGCTGGAATCTCCAATACGAACATTTCAGAGTGTTTGAGTATCAATCTTATGACAGTGCAGAGGATTCAGCATGTGTTGAATGAGTTTCATGCTTATCACCAACGTACGGCAGCTCTGATAAGAACTCCAGAATTTTCGTGAGGGCCTCAGGCACAAGATGGTAGCCTACATCGTCCTTTGAGAGGAGGTAGTGCTGCCCTGGATCAAGAGGGTGGCTGCTGGATGATCATATATCTCGAAACGGGACCCTGCACCATGTCACACAAGCAAGAGAATCCAGTTAGACAATTTCTGCGACCGTATCATCCCTTATATTTGGCCATCTAATTCCCCAGACAGAAACCCACTCGATATGTTTGGTACGCAGTTGAGCAAGAGTCCAAAGAAACAAACAAAAAAAAAACAACTCCTTTTAACACCAAGAAGAGTTGCAGAAGATTCCAATTCGTCTGTAGTCGGATTTTGAAGCCAATGGAGGTTTCTTGAATATATTTACTCTTTGGTATTTCAAGATATGTTAAAATGAGATGTCAGTGTTATTTTTATTTTTGCCCAATTTAGACGATAATTTATCCATCTTAACCTATATATATATATATATATATGAAATGACAATTGGAAAAAAATGTTAGATTTTGCCGACGCGTTTCGTCTTCCGTAAGGCAAAAATGAAATCGAAATGTTTTTGTTGTCGATTTAATTTTTGCCTTGAAAAAGTCGGAAGACGAAACGCGTCGGCAAAATCGAAGATTTTTTTTCCAATTGTCATTTTATAGGAATTCATCTGGGAATTTATATATATATATATATATATATATATATATATATATATATATATATATATATATATATATATTCGAAATAAACAAATAATGAAATATTTGTTAAAATCGTAGACCTTAAATAGTGTTCAATTTAAAGTCGAAAAACCAACCTTGCAGAGGGATTCAATATCTTAAAAATATTAAAATTCTGAATTGATTCGTTGAACAAATTCCCTGACGAGATCTTAGCGGTCGAAGCCGCAGTTGTTTTCTGCTCAGCGTTTTATTTTATTTTTTCCAGTCAGCGTTTTTTTATTTAATATATATATATATATATATATAGACTGAACACAAAAAGCAAGCCTAACTAATAGCGAATAAATATTTTTAGTTTGATTGATAATATTCTTATTATTTTGCTCTTTTTTATTTCTCGAATTTCATTAATCAGCCTAATAAATCTACATTTATAGTCCAGGTAAAATTATGGATAGTGGCTTGTTTTGAGAAATCGGACAGCTGAGTTCGAATTCCAGTCGAATCCATCACATCCACTTACGGGCTAATAACCTTGGGAAAGGTATGAATCCTCTTGTTCTCCCTCCAGCTATGGGTAAATAGCAGGAAAGACTTGGTTCTATAGATGTGTAGTTTGTTCTGCACAAAACCTTCACAGTCATAATAAAATCATATGTGCTGGTGTCTGGGCTGTCCGTTCCTCGGAACTGAGCTCCTTGACTCTATATACGTCGAAAGCGACAGGAGAATCCACTATATATATATATATATATATATATATATATATATATATATATATATATGGTTGGATAGATGTGAGTTTGTGACCCTGGGATCCACGCTTTGGCGATCGTCAGGGTTTGTCTGACGATCGCTAAAGCGTGAAACCCAGGTCACAAACTCACATCTATCCAACCAAATATGTTAGCTCTATCTCTGATATTGAGCGCTCTCTAATAAGTACCGCATATATAATATATAAATAATTATACATATATATATATTTATTTATATTTATATTTCACTTTTCACACATATATATATATATATATATATATATATATATATAAAGTAACTAAAATCTTATTAATCCGTATGGATAATCCCAAGGCGGATGAAATCCTAAGAGCTCAATGTTAAGTCAGATCGAATAATTTAATTTAAATTAAAAACAGACCACTTCAAAGGCTTCATTGTAATAATTTATTTCACCAGTGAATTACATTTTTCTTTGGATCTTCCGACTTCACTTTCAAAAGGTAAATCGAAAAATGAATTTAAAATTGACACTTTTGACAGCTTATAAGAGATGTTTTTAAGTGAGTAATCGGGTGCAAATCCATTCATTTTTTGTTGAAAGTGTGGATCCTTACGGTAATCCGATGGGAGGTAATCCAATAAAAGCTCTACTTATTTGTATAAAGAGCTAATAGTTAAGTAACGGAAATGTTGGTAATCTTTATGGATAATCCAAAGGAGGATGAAATCCTGAGAGCATAATGTTAAGTCAGAGGGAATAATTTAATTTAAATGAAAAACAGATTTACACCGGATTACTCACTTAAAAAAAATCCCATTTAAGCTTAATACTGCCCGTCAAAATTGTAAATTTTAAATTCATTTTTCGTTTCAACTTTGAAAGTGAAGTCTGAAGATCCAGAGAAAAATAAAAGTCTCTGGTGAAATAAATTATTACAATAGAGCCTTAAAGTGGTATGTTTTTCATTTAAATTCAGTTATTCGCTCTGACTTAACAATTTGGCCCCAATAATGAACTGGGTTGGACCACAGTTAATCAGGGTTAGAGAGTGAGTTCCATTATGGTGCGTGATATTCATTCCAAAACGGTACTACACTTTGCTCACATTGGCCATTGAACAGATGCTGGGTCGATGGACTGACACCCCTTGCATTCTATGGCCACTGTTCTGTTGCAAGATAGCTCGCGTCGATTCAGACGTCAAATTCACATCCGTCAACGCACCATTTACCACGTACGGGGTCGTCTTGACACATCCTGGTAATGACTTCCGTTATCATATCTCTAAGGGGAGGATCATTTGTTTTGTCATCCCAGCCGGAAGTGACAGCAATCACCCTACGTTTGATAAAGGCTCTTGCAATGCGGATCCAAACGCCCACAGGAAAATGTCCCACCAATTTTCCCCATAACGAGAACACACTGCGCCGTATTATGTGTCTGGAAATGTCTGGGAGCTTGTTTCCACGTTTCCAGTAAAGCACGTTCTTCTCCCCCAGACCTGCAAGCCGAGCACACGAGCATCGTCCTCCAGTCGTAAGAATCCAGAACGTGGGCACTAAGGTTTTTCGTTGGTGTAGACGCCGTCCATGTAAGCTGACGTCGCTTGATGAATTGTCTCATCCTTCGATAGCACAGCATCCACGATGGCTTTTATGATGTCCAGCGCCCCATTGAGCTCAACTCACATTCGCGTTAGGCAGTATCTCCTCCCGTTAAGGAACAGCGTCTGAAATGGCCACAGTGACCAGTGCACGCGTACATGCAATCACAGAGATATTGGATACCTTCCTTCGCCCTTCTCTCAATTTTGTGCGCACACATCTGCATGAGCCGTTTACATGTTCATTCAGTTCTCTATAATCTAGAACGGGGCGTACCTTTCCCTTGTTCTTCTGTACCACGGCCATCAACGGGATGAGGCCTCTTGGAGGACCAAGCTCTTCCTCAGGATACGGAGTCAGCCATCCATTGTCCAGCCAATCCTGCAATTCTCGCTGGTATTCTTCCTTGACGCATTCGGACACCGAGTACTCTTACAGTCGGTCCGGAGCTTCTCTGTTCGGTTATTTTCCGACCATTTCCACAATGCTGTCCATGTCTTCGTCCTTTGGTCAAACTCTGCGCTAAAGTCGGGCCCGTTGATCTTCAAAGCAACACAGATGCGGGTTAGAAAACATGACTTTGCCCACCTCTGTGATGCCTATTCCGCCTAGTTCCCTAATAATTTCCATCCCAAGGAGCATGTCAAAATTTAATAACGTGCTGTCCACGCCCAACACACTGACTTTGATTGGGACAAATTTGTTGATACTGTGTTTGATATTTCCGACACCTCGGTTCTTGAGATCTTTTCCATCAGCCATAAGTACGTCCATCTTTTTTCTGCTCCACTTGCCGACAAATCGATCCATTCGTGAGTGACAGAGAGCAACCTGAATCTACTAAAGCTTTACGCGTTATTAATTGATGCACACCTTAAACACAGGGAGCGCCTCTTTCATACTCGGTGCGGAGAAGAGATCGGCGCTGATGTCACGTCCTCCATTCTATTTCCATGACACCTAGATGCAATGTGACCTACTTTATGACATTGAAAGCATCGTAGATCGGGACGTGCCTTTCGCGTCGACCCGCCGCGTATTCGTCGCGTTGTTAACGCCAGTCTTTCGCAAAATGACTGTGCCGAGAGCACAGATACCAGATGACATCGCCATAGCGAGGGAGGGCTGGGGTCGGATCCTCAATAACATCAGTTCGTTGAACGACTGCGGCCACTAGTTCATCAGCCTCTTTCTCGTCGATCATGATACCGCGGGCTCTGGTCAACAACTGGTTGAGCGTCATGTCTTGCATTCTGGAAAATGCGCAGAATAACTGCTTAACATGAGTAGGTAATCCAGACACGAAGTCACAGATCCTCCATTCTTCAGAAAGCGTTTCGATCGGTACAGCAAGCTTCTTTAATTCGGCCCAAAATATGTCTAGTGTCTCGCCAGGTCGCTGACGTCGCGTCTGGGATTGATCATAGGCCACGAACCGGTCAATGATTATCTCTTTTGTTTTGTGTGCATAGTTTGATTGTTTCCAGGGTCTTTCAGTTACTCCTATGTATACTTTTTCTTCATTATCCGGTGATTTTACTGTGGCTTGTTATAGTACGTTGATTACTAAGCAATTATGATATAAGGGTCATTCATTCTTCATTCTGCAGTTACACGTGTGTTTAATTTGTTCGGGCGTTTTGTTGATAGATTTCCTGTTGTGCTTTTTTTTTTTATTATTTGTGCCATGTTCTCTGTGCAACAGTAGCTGATTTTTACTGTGTGTTTTGTTGAATATTTTTGTAGAGTGCTTGATTCCGGGAAGTGTTTGTGTATAAGTCTGAAGAATATTTTTCCTACGTTTATATATATATATATATATATATAGAGAGAGAGAGAGAGAGAGAAAGACAGCATATCTCTACTCAAGCATGTTTCATTGATTAATCTAGACATAGTTTGAGATTCGTTTTCAGCTAAGTTGGTCGAACTCTCTGCCTTCGAACGGAGAAGAACCTAGACGATGCAATGCCGAAGGGCAGAGTCTCGTCTGGGGTGGTAGACAGCTACCCGACCCCGTTTTTTATGGAGTCAACGGGGAATTTTTGCCCGATCCTACGGGATCGAATACCCCACGTTAATTCGGCCTTGTGCCACATCTGACAGCATGGGGCGGATGGGAAATATCCTTGCTTCGGCAACTAGAGGGGTCTGGATTTTCGGCAACATTTTTCGTACACTGCGGTAATGTTTTCAGCTGAACGATCAAGCAGTGGTGTTTGCGTATCTGCCACCGACACAGATTGTTGGAATTTATGAATAACTTTTTCCAATTGCACTCTTGAAACTTTAACACAATGTTTGATTGTTAATTTTTCCATAGTTGAAATTGCCAAATCTGAAAGCAAAAGAAAGAAACCATTAGTCGCTTAAACTTAATTCATATTAGCAGGCACAGACGAAAGGAATGTATGAAAAAAGAAAACACGAATGATGGGAAGGAAAAACTGATCGAATGTAATAATGATGAAACAAGGATGAAAAAGAATAGAGAAAAATATAAAGGAAAGCATGAAGGACGGAGTGGAATAAGCTAGACACAAAGGAAGTAAGGAAGACATGAATAATGGAAAGAAAGAAAGAGAGAGAAAGAGAGAAAGAGAGAAAGATAGAACGAAAGAAACTATGAAAGAAACTAGGAAAGAAAGTAAGAAAGCAAAGTAAGAAAACAAAGAAAATTATAGAAAGAAAGAAACTACGAAACGAAGACAGAAAGAAAGAAGCTAAGAAGGAAAGAAAGAAAGTACAAAAGAAAGAAAGAATGATGGAAGCAAGGATAAAAAGGACAGAAGGTTATAATGGAATAAGTTCGATAGACACAATTGAATTAAGGAATACATGAATAATGGAGAGAAAGAAAGAAACTGTGAAAGAACGAATGACTGACAGAAAGAAAGAAAGAAAGAAACAAGGAAGAAAGAAAAGAAGACAGACAGACAGAAAGAAAGAAAAACACTACGAAAGAGAAAAGAAAGAAAGAAAAAAGAAAGAAATCACGAAAGAAAGAAAAAGGAAAGTAAGAAAGAAAGAAAGAAAGAAAGAAAACCGAAAGAAAGAAAAAAGAATGCAACTAAGAAAGAAAGAAAGAAAGAAAGAAAGAAGAGAAAGGCAAAAGAAGATAGATAAAATGAAGGTGTACGAGAGAAAATGAAGAAGAAAGAAAATAAGAAATAAAACAGCAGTTTAAAAGAAAGAAAGAAAGAAAGAAAGAAAAAACAAAGAAAGAAAGGAAAAACAAAGAAAGAAAGAAAGAAAAAAAGGAAAGAAAAAGAGAAAACGTAAAAACAAGAAGGACAGAGGAGAGAATAGGCAGATTCAGGGACTGACAATCCGACTTATCAGAAGAGACAAGAACAGGACGAATGGAAGATGGAAGTAAATTAAGGAAAGGAAACGGAAAAAATGTCCCTAAAATAACAGGTGAACTATGAAAAGAGGAGAAAAGAAAGAAAGAAAGAAAGAAAGAAAGAAAGAAAGAAAAAGAAAAGAAAGAAAAGAGATGGAGCAAAAATAACAAGAAAGGGCAAAGAAAGAAAGAAAGAAAAAAAGAAAGAAAGAAAGAAAATAAAAAAGACAAGGAAAAAAAGAAAAGAGATGGAGCAAAAATAACAAGAAAGAAAGAAAGAAAGAAAATAAAAAAGACAAGGAAAAAAAGAAAAGAGATGGAGCAAAAATAACAAGAAAGAAAGAAAGAAAGAAAGAAAGAAAAAGACAATAGGCAGAATGAGGGAACGAGAACCCGACTTGTCAGAAGAGACAAGGACAGAACAAATGAAAGATGGAAGGGAAATTAAAGAAAGGAGACGGAAAGAAAGCCCCCAAAATAACAGCTGTACTATGAACGAAGGAGAAAAGAAAGAATGAAAGAAAAAATAGCAAGAACCAAAGTAATGAAAAACGAAGGTGTGAGGCAGAAAAGAAAGAATTAATCTACGAAGGAAGAAAAGAAATGAATGTCGGAAAGTTGAGATAGATAGAAAAAGTAAAAAGAAAAATGAGAATGACAAGAAAGAAAGAAAAAGACGATACGGAGAAAAGGAAGAATAAAAATGACAGAATTAAAATTAGGTAAAGAAGAATGGATGAAAGAAGAAAAGTAAGAAGGAACGATAACTAAATAGACGAAGAATGGAAGGCGCAAAATAAAGAACAACGTAAGGATGGAAAGTAATTTGGCAATAACAAGAGAAGAATTAAAGAATAATGACTAAGCAAGGAAGATGCAGAAAGTAGCCAGGGAGAAAGGAATGTAATGAGAGATAGAAATAAAACAAATTACAAAATGATCTTAGAATAGAAGACAAATGGAAGAAAGAAGAAAGGAACGTTAAAATAACGAAAAGAAACATGATAAGAATAACATGGCAGATGTAAATGGAGAAACGAAACGAAAAAAAAAGAGGGAAAACGAAAAACGAAATAAGAAAAAAAGAGAAAGAAAATAAATGAAGTAAAAGAAAAAAAAGAAAAGAAAACAAACGATAGCAAGAAAAACAAATGGAGCGGAAACAAAAACTAAATGAAAATGAACGAAACAAAAAGACAAGAAGAAAAGAAAAAAAAAAAAGAAAATGAATGAAGAAGAAGGAAAAAAATGTAATAGAACGGAAAACAAAACATAAAGAAAAAAGAATGAAAAAAAAAATGAAGAAAAACAAAAATAAAAAAAGAAAGGAATCAATAGAAAAAAATAATAGAAGACTAAAGAAACGAAGAAAAAAGGGAAAGAGAAACTGAAGGGAATGAACGAAAAAAAGAAAGAAAGAAGGAGAAAAAGGATAGAAAACAAGAAAAGGAAATAAAAGTGAAAAAAATAACCGAAACAAAAAAATAATGAAGAAAGAAATAGGGTAAGAAAAATTTTTGAAGAAAAAGACAATGAATTGAAAACAAGAGAAAGCAAGAAAAGAGGGAGAGAAAAAAATGAATGAAAAGAAGAAAAAAAGAAGGAAACAAAACAAAAAAGAGGAAAAGTAATGAAATAGAAAACAAAGGAAAAATATTAAAGATACAAGACGAAATTCAAGAGAGAGAAACGGACAGGGATTGTTAATATTCAAATATAGACAAAGAAAGAAAGAAAGAAAGAAAGAAAGAAAGAAAGATACAAAAGAAAGAAAGAAAGAAAGAAAGAACGGAAAAAAGAAAGAATGGGTGTGGCCTAAAGCAAAAAAAAGAAAACATACATAGAAAGATAGAGTAGGAAAAGAAAGAAAGACAGAAAAGAAAGAAAGAAAGAAAGAAAGAAAGAAGTTAAGTTAAAATTCAAATAAAAACGAAAAGAAAGAAAGAATGAAAATCTTAATCAAAAAGGAAAAATTATGGTTAATATTAGAATATAAACAGAAAAAACAAATGAATGAATGAATGAATGTAGGAAGGAAGGAAGGAAGGAAAGAAGGAAGGAAAAAGAAAGACGAAATTCAAAAGAGAGAAATGAAGAAGGCAAAATGATTGTTAACATTCAAATATAAACGGAAAAAGATAGAAAGAAAGAAAGAAAGAAAGAAAGAAATAATGGAAAGAAGAAAAAAAAAGAAAATTAAGATTAAAATTCAAATATAAACGAAAAGAAAGAAAGAAAAAATAAAGATGAAATCGAAAAGAAGGAAACACCCAGGGACGAAATGTGGTTAACATTAAATTATAAACGGAAAAAAAGGAAGGAAGGAAGGAAGGAAGGAAAAAGAAAAATTATCTTAAAATTCAAATAAAATGAAAAGAAAAAAAAGAAGAAAAATTAAAACGAAATCACCAAGAGTGAAAAGGCCAAGAAAAAATGTAGTTAACATTAAAATATGAACAGACTAATTGGAAGAAAGAAAGAAAGAAAGAAAGAAAGAAAGAAAGAAGGGAAGAATCCAAAAGAAAGAAACAACCAAGGAAAAAAAATCATGGTTAAAAATATAAATAGAAAAGCGGAAAAGTAAGAAAGAAAGAAAGAAAGATACAAGAGTAAATAGGGATAAAATTAGGAAAAAAGAAAAAGAAAGGAAAGAAGAAATAAACAATTAAAGTAAATGAAAGACAAAGAAAACAAAAAAAATTAAAGACCAACAAAGACGGAAAAGGAAATCCTAAACAGAAGAAAGAAAAGAAAGAAAAATATAATTTATATATATATATATATATATATATTAGAAAGCATCAATGAAAACACATAAAGAAAAAAACAAGATGGATGAATAACTTAAAAGTAGCAATAAAGAAAAAGAAAAACATGAAGAAACAAAGTGAGAAAGGAGTGAAGCTAAAAATTAACGAGAAAAGAAAGTCTGGTAGAATGAATAAATAAATGATTAAATAATGAAAACACTGTGTCATATAGTGGGAATAATCGACAGAAAGAAGAGAGATGGAACGAAGAAATTGACGAAGGCATAAATATGATAAGAGAAACGATCGTCACGAAAAGGAAGCCGCAAAAAGCTTGACGCTGTTTATCTCTACGTAATACCCGGGAAAAATGTCTAGCTATAATCGAAAACAAGAAAACAAAATTAAAATATGGTGATAAGTTTTTGTTTGTTTTGTTTGTTTAGAAAAAAAAAAAAAAGCGAAAATTACTTAGCAAACCCGCAAAAATTTCCTTTTGACATAAAACCCGAGATAAGCAGACGAATCTTCTTAATATGTTTGACGTCACAAAATGGCGCCCAACGCCCACTTTTTTGCGCATGTTGAAAGACCAGCAAAAGCTTATCACCTGACTACGATTTCGGCCAATGAGAAACTTTCACTTCTTATTTATAAAGACGTCATGAAGGTTTATGTAAATATTACCTTTTTGAAATTTAAATTTTATTTCTAAAATATTCAATGAAATATCTTTTTAAATAAATTCTAATAAATAACATTTAATTCCAAAATTCTTTGTTTTAAAACTCGACACATATTTTTCAGAATGTCTTTTGTTTTTAGTTGGATAATGAAAGCTGGGAATCCAGACAGACGCAGTTTCTTGTCGTTAGACCGATTTTCTCGGGTTAATATTTAATATATTTTTATATGCTATTTGCTAGTATTTTTATATTCTAGACCTGCGTTTCTCAACCGGGTTCTCAGGGGTTCCGCGAGAACAGGTGAGATAAACTAATCATTAGCTTATCTATGCAGGGGTTTTTAAACTTTTTGAATAGCGGACCCCTTTATATTTCAGGCTTTACCTTAGGGGCCCCCTTATAAACGCTTATGAAATTTATATATAAATATTTGCTGAATATAACATATAATTTTGTATTAATGCAAACACCTAACAGCCAATGAGAAAGCCGGAAATCGCAAAATAGATCCAAAATTCAAATCCTTTGGTTTTTTCTCTGCATGAATAGAATCCATTATCTTTATCAATTTAAGATACAAATTATATTAGTATATCAAATCTATGAAATAGTTTATTGAACCAATTTATTTCATGATCGGCCTATAAGTTACTTATAAGCGCTTATAAGTTGCACGTCACCCACAAAAAGGTGTTTGCTGTCTACGGACTCCCTCTTTTGTCCTTTGTTTGAAAAGCCCTGAGCTAATGCAATTTTGACTTTTTATTTAATTTCATATACGTAAAATTACTAAACACACCCAATATATTCTTGGTCATTGCAATATTATAATATAGACATCATCCTATCTAACCTATTATGTAAGGAAAACTCCCTGATGACGTATTATAAATGAACAGTATGAACTTTATTTAACATTACCGAAAAATTTGACAATGAAGTATTAAATTTTCCTTAAAGCAGTTATTCATAAATATATACTATGATATTTACCACGTGAACTACGATGGAAATGAAATGAGAAAGGTATGGTATATAATTTTGTTTTTGCGCGGGGGTTCTTTGAGACATATAATTTATTTTAAGCGTTACGTAAAAGTAAACAGGTTGAGAAACGCTGTTTTAGAGGCTCAAGCAGGGCCGGCGAGTACTACCTCCGAATTTCCTGTTGGTAGCCCAAACCTGATAGTAGACTCTGGACAATAATTGTGGCCCTTACTATCTTATCAATATTTGATTTTTTTTTTACCTATATCTATATACGTTATAAACACAACTGACTATTAAAGGATGACAAATTTTCGTAGATTTTGTCGTCATTTTGTTTTTTTTATCCAAATACGTGATTTTGTTTTGCTGAGTCCCGAAAAAAAAAAACACTACAAAAATTTCAATAATCTTTATCCACAAATGCTGAATGTATTAAAATTCTTCAAGAAAAATTGATGTTAGAAATTGTTGCAAAACATTGATGATTTATTTAAGAAGGAACGATCTATTATGACATGTCTCTAATTTGTACATTATATTTATTTTCAATTTTTTTAGTTGAACTGTTCACCTATTTTGTACAGAATCCGTTATTGTCCACAATTTTGTTACGATAAAATTGTATTTTGTATAAATACTGCGTTATGAAAATTGAGATGTTGTTAAGTAAGGGCTCCGTATCATAGATTCGTGGAAAGTGATGTATCATATTCGGGGCGGGGGTGATGTATTATAGATTCGGGGGATGTATCATAGATTGGGGAGGGGTGGTGTATCATAGATGGGGGGTGATGGATCATAGATTCGGAGGAGGGAGTGTATCATAGATTCGGGGTGTGATGTATCATACATTCGGGGGTAGGTGATGTATCATACATTTGGGGGTTGGGGGTGATGTATCATAGATTAGGGAGGATGATGTGTCATAGATTCGGTGGGTGTATCATAGATGGGATGTGATGTATCATAGATTAGGGGTGATGTATCATAGATTCGCGGGAAGGGATGTATCATAGATTTGGAGGTGGAGGGATCCTAGATACGGGGGGTGGGGTGAAGTATTATAGATTCGGAGGGTGATGTGAAGTATTATAGATTCGGAGGGTGGGTTGAGGTATTATCGATTCGTGGGGATGTAAAATAGATTGGGGTGGTGTATCATAGATTGGGGAGGGGTGATGTATCATAGATTGGGGGGTGATGGATTATAGATTCGGAGGAGGGAGTGTATCATAGATTCGGGGTGTGATGTATCATACATTCGGTGTGGGTCATGTATCATAAACTCAGGGATTGGTGGTGTTGTATCATAGATTCGTGGGAGGGTGATGTGTCATATATGGGGTGTGATGTATCAGAGATTGGGGTGATGTATCATAGATTCGGGGGAGGGTGATGTATCATAGATGGGGTGTGATGTGTCAGAGATTGGGGGTGATGTATCATAGATTCGGGGGAGGGTGATTTCTCATAGATTCATGGGTGTGATGTATCATAGATGGGGTGTGATGTATCATAGATTGGGAGTGATGTATTATAGATTAGGGGCGGGGTGATATATCATAGATGGGATGTGATGTATCATAGATTGGTGGTGATGTATCATAGAATAGGGGCGGGGTGATGTATCATAAATTCGGGGGTGTGATGTATCATAGATTCGAAGTGAGTGATGTATCATACATTCGGGGTTTGGGGGTGATGTATCATAGATTCGGGGAGTGATGTCATAGATTCGGTGGGTGATGCATTATAGATTCGGTTGGGTGATGTGTCATAGATTCGGTGGGTGATGTATTATAGATTCGGTTGGGTGATGTGTCATAGATTCAGGGGGGTGATGTGTCATAGATTCGGGTGGTGTGATGTGTCATAGATTCTGGCGTGCAGGATCCAGGTACTGGTCTTGTGTACAAGTCTTGCATATAATCCTGAATTCACTCAATCCAATTAAGATTTAATCCAACGGCAACATGAAACATAACCCCTCGTACGTAACATTAGGTGATATTCAACTCTGACCTCCGTCAATCACTGTCGGCCAATGGGTGTGTGGATTCATTCCCTCTAGGACGTAAGAGCTTCTCTTTTCTCGATCGGTGGGTGTGTATTTATCTACCAATCATACGAGTTTTTTTTTTTTTCAAGTGACCAAAAACCCTCGGAGCAGCTGTGTCGACCCCATGTTTACATATCAGTAGCAGCCACAGGCATCAAGTGAATTGCGGGTCTGCTTCTGGTGGCTAGGAAGACAGCAGATCTACTTCATCGATCCCTACTCCAGCTACAAGGTCGCTGGTCCGACATTTTTTTTGCATCTGACGGACATGCAAGCAAAAGATTTTTATTTAGTGTTCATCAGTGATTCATAAACAGCGCGTCGCAGCTTACAGGTGCGTGGGAAGAGTGTAGCAGGTGAGGCGGAAAGATTGAAAGAAAATCAAAGATTTAGAAACAGTTTCAAAATATTCATATGCCAAAAATAAATATGATTTCAAAATTTCAAATATTATTATAAATCACTTGTAAATGTAAGCATAAGCCCGAGTATAAATAGTTCTAAGAAATTATTAACTGATTTTATCATTGTGATATTTTTGCATTATATCAAGAATTAAGAATATAGTAAATAGGGTCTGCAAATTGAAGGAGAGAGTCTTCAATAATAATGTTCTGACTTTGATTCCGTGGTTATCTCCCTTTTACCTTCTTTCCAGTTTTTTTTTTTTTTTCGTTTTTAAATATACTTTTTATCACATAAAATTTGGTGAGCCGTGAGCAAATTTTTGATCCGAAAATGCGGCCCAGAAAAAAAAAGAAGCTTGAGAAACACTGGTTTACATGTATATTATATTTAAAAGTATTAAGTACCCAAAGTTTAGAGCGTCTTTGGTATAAACTACATCTGCGTCCAGGGTAAGACGATAAACTACGTCCAACAGCAACTCCTCTGATCAGGAGGATTTGAGGAGCATGCAACCACCTCTTAATTACTGGTGTTGCCAGGTCCAACCCGACCCGGCGTGGTAGCACCTGTTAGGGTCCCAGCTATGGGCAAATAGTTAACCCCGAAACTGAAGTATGAAGCATTATGAAAGTGTAAAAATAGGTTTTAATACCAGAAATACTTTGTAAAAAAAAAACTATTATCAGTAATACGTTTTTGAAAAAAAAATTACCAGCAATGTATTTTTAAAATAATATTACCAGCTATACATTTTTTATGAAAAAAATATTGTCAGAAATAGATTTTTGACAAAACAACAATATTACCAGGAAAAAAAAAGCTGTCGGCATTAAATAACCCATTGAGGTTGATATACCGTAAAATTAAACAAACCAAACCAAAGTATAGAGCAGCAGCAGCTGGACCATTTCTTCTAGCATTTTCCTGCCCTTATATGGTAGAATCTGTCTCCAGTCATGCAAAGAAATCGTCTGAACATAAAAGAACGAATCGATTTTGCCCAGCATTCAGTCCGGTATACATGACCTGACTCATGAACACCATGTCACAAATTGATGCTATGAATTTCGATAAAAATACTGCAGAGGCTGTATTTAGCACTTAATATATTAATTGCTTGATTCATTCGGGGTTATCTAATCCTGGACGGATTTGATATTGTTGCTGGTTTTCAACTGAATTCCTCTTGGTTGCAGCTGATAAATTCTGTTTTGCCAGCATTAAGGGAAAGACCAATCTCGCTGGCCGCTTCTTCGACGAGATGAAGAAGTTTAGTGGCCTATCTTTACTTCGGCAGCAAGAAGATTTAGAAACGTTTTCAAAAAATCCATATGCCAAAAATAAATATATTTTCAAAATTTAAAATATTATTATTGATCACTTGGAATTGCTTGCATGAGTCCCAGTATAAATAGTTATAAATAATTATTGAATGACTTTTAGCATGGTGATATTTTTGCATTATATGAAGTATTAACAATATAGTAACTAAGGTCACCAAATTGTAGTGTTTAAAGTAGACAGTTTAAAAGCTCCCAATTTATATTCATTTGTGATTTGCCTTTTCACCGCAATGACTTTTTTTTACATTACCCTCAATTTGAATTCATGAAGATATTATATAATAATGTTTCTCTATAGTTAACTATTCAAACATTAAGAAAAATATAATGACAAAATTGAAAATTATTTTATAAACACTTTTGGTATCCGGATTGAATTGTTATATAATATCAGTCCTCCTATATGGCAATGAATACTGAACAATCTCCTCACAGATGAAGAAAAGATTTAAAAGAGAAACAAAGAAAAGAGAACTGAACTGTTATGTAATATCAGTCCTCCTATATGGCAATGAATACTGAACAATCTCCGCACAGATGAAGAAAAAATGAGTGCTGGATAATCTTCTCACAGATGAAGAAGAGATATGAAACAACAGAAACAAAGAAAAGAGTACTGAACTGTTACATAATATCAGTCCTCCTGTATGGCAATGAGTGCTGGATAATCTTCTCACAGATGAAGAAGAGATTTGAAACAACAGAAACAAAGAAATGAGTACTGAACACTTATGTAACATCAATTGTCTTATATGGTAATGAATGCTGCACAATCTCCTTACAGATAAAGAAGAGGCTTGAAACAGAAATGTGGTTCTACAGAAGGATGCTGAGAATACCATACTTATGATCCGCGGTTATTTCCCCTTTAACCCACTCTGTAATTTTTTTTTAATTTTTAAATGCATTTTTATTACATAAAATTTGGTGAAGCGCGAGTATATTTTCCTTCCAAAAATGCGTCCCAGAGAAAAGAAAAAAAAGTTGGGAAGCACGTGTACGTTGTATTCAGAAGTATTAAAGTACTCAAATCATACTGGAGCAGCAACTGAGCCTTTTGTTCAGGCATTTCCCAGATATTACATGGTGGAATTAAATGGGTATAATGTGGGGGATCAATTTTACATTACAGTCTATATGAAAACTGATCTCTTACTTTATAGCCATAGTAGTTTCCATACATTTATATTCCAAAGAATGTAAATAAATCTAAAAGACATGCATCTGCAGCTAATCAGTATTTGATTGATTCGTTTTTGACGGCTTGTCAACCTTTTCCAGACTATTTAAAGCAGCAAAATATTGTTAGATTGTTAGAAAAAATTTTTTAAATGATGATCTATTGATTCAGGTCCTGCTAATTAACCCATTGATAGCGGTACAAAACTTAGATTCAAACCTAATCAGAATTTGATAAACAAATAATAAATAATGTTACGGATATAAAGTGGGAGATCAATTATATATTAAAATCTATATATAAAACGATCTCTCACTTTTTGACCATGGTAGTTTCTATACATTTCTATTCTAGAGAATGTCAATAAATCTAAAAGACATGCGTCTGCAGCTAACCAGTATTTGATTGATTGTTTTCTACGGCTTATCAACCCTTTGCAGGTTATTTAAAGCCAGAAAATATTTTTTACATTGTAAGAATTATTTATTATATTTTAGAGTTGATAATGGTTCAATGATATAAGTTTTACTAATTAACCCATAGCTGGGGGAAGAGCTGGATTCATACCTTTCTCACGTAATTAAATATAAGGAAACCGATGGGAATTGGAACTCGGCTCTCCGATTACCAATTCCGAGTTATTTCCCATAACACTACATGAAAGATAAGAAGAAGAGTGAAGTCTTTCCCAAAGTATTTGCGTGAAGATGAAAGCTCAATATATGTATTATATATTAGCTACTTCTAGGCAATATAACGCTTCAGGTTTAACTAATTTGCATATTGATCTTAAAAAAGTATATTTCATTAGTGTGCTTTTATTCAAGGATTGTGTTTATTTTCATATCAAAAATAGTTCTGTTTAAGAATATCGTTTTATATAGAGCTGAAAAGTTTTTGAAATTTGCATTTTACATTGCCTTCGACAAGTTGGCATCTTTTTGTAAAAATTTCCTTAAATATAGCCACCCAATTTATGAATGAAATTTTCGTTTAAAATTTTGGTTTCAAATATTTCAAGTACTAAACATATCTTACTTCACGAAGCGATAGTGAACTGGGAAGCCTGCTAATTCTAAATAGTTATCATAAATTTGGTACTTTACTCGGTTTGTATTGAATTTGTAATATTATGAATGAAAATGAAACCGTGTCGAGAAATAAAATGAACCATGTTTAATGAATCCGTATATAAATGTTTTATTTAGGGCTTCACTTGTCGCCCGTTGGGTATGTAAGTGATACTGGGGACAACTTCTATTCTGCCAGGTTTTCCCTTGCCGAATCTTCGTCCATCTACTCATGCCAATGTGGTGGTTGGCGATACGAAAACGGAGGCTTCGGAACTGCAACGTAGACACATCGGTCTCTTGCCAATGGCTGACCAGCATTCTCCCCGATCCCAAGTAATGATTATAAATATAGAGCAGCGGCCGGATATAACCTATTTCCGTTTTTTGCCACTTGATCTCTAAAAATCCCCCATCCACAACTTTTAATTACGCGCTATTCTCCGCTCAGTGGGGATGCCGCTTAGGAGACTGAACTTTAAAAGAAACTATCTGCTGGCCTATTCAAACAGAAACACGAATAAGATTGAGATAGAACCGCCTCTCCCACCTCCGATGTTGGTCTCCATAGTATCACATACTGAAAATTATTCATTTCTAGAAATGAAGTGTTAAAATTGTCAGGCTATATGGAAACGGGAATTCATCAGTTTAAACTGAAATCAGGAAGATATCGCGGAAACTGCAGCTATCTTTTCCCCCTAAATGTTGATATTCTCACAGTATTTCGTATTTTTGAAGTTATCGCTAAGATTTTCATCGGAATTTACAAACTCAACGTTTCGTTCGATTTCGCAAACCAATCAATGAAATTTGAATAATGAGCTGATTGATTTCAAAAAATACTTCGACAAAACCACTACTTTGCGGTTTAATATTTTCATTAATTAAATCTAATTTTATAGAACTTCAATGATAGACAATAATTTTTAAGAAAATTTATTTCCCCCCACCCTTTTCTTTTTAAAAGCGAAGAATAAGTTCTGAGGATTTCTTACTCTTGAGCATGCAACATACAACTGGCCATACATAAATATCTCTTTCTGGATCCAAATTCCAAATTTTTGCAACGTTTGGCCTTGCGATTTGTTTATAGTTCTTGCTAACGCAAGGCGAATTGGAAAATTCAAGAAAAGATATAAAAAAATCTATATTGTATTTTTATTAAATAAGTATTTGTCATTTTAATCATTAAATTATCGTTAAAATACTGGGAATTTTTTGTATGTTAAACAATAAAAATGTTACTTTTTCCCAAAAATTTTTTACTAAGCTACTCGGATTAGTAAAACCAACTGTATTTTGTACCCCTTACCTGTTTGCGTTTCTCTCCAAAAGTTGGTTTCGATCGGTCAATATATGGCTATTTTAGAGGGCGTGACGGACGGACTAACGGAAATCATAGACTTTTATATACTTTCTAGTAAATAGGATTCATTTTCCAACACACTGACAGGTGCTGAACTCCTCTCAATATTTAGTATTGTTGAAGTTATCGTTATTTAGTTTCGATTGGTCAACGCAGTGCTATTTTAGAGGTTATGGGGACGGACTAACGGAAGTCATAGAATTTTATATATAGATTACGTAAACTATAAGTTTAGAAAGAGAAATAATACGAGGCTCTTTCTAATTTTTCATTTGACATTAAGAAAATAGAAACTTTAAACAAAATGATCGGAAATTATCGTGCGGCGGTGGACTAGCGCTTATAAAAAGAAAACTGCAGCGCGTATCAATGCGTCATTTTAATCCCCATCGAAGTTGTCACATATCGTTAACTCGTAAATGCTGAAAATAAACACGCGGTATTTTGTCATGCAGCAAATCCATTCCCCTGCAGAGCATAAGGTGACGTTCTCATCACGCGAGGAGTTGCAAGGATCGTTCCCAGCCCCAAAGTCCAACAAAGTCCGACAGCCTGCGTTCCAATTTGAGCTATCGATGTCGGATGTGAAGAAGACTGATTGAGTGTTTTATGGTTTATCAACCCTTTTTTAGGTTATTTAAAAACAGAAAAATATTGTGACGTCGTCCCCCGGTCGCAGCGTCGACTGTGTCGTTCGATCCCGCTCGCGGCGCCAATTGTGACGTCACGTGCTCCCCAGGCTCCGATATCCTGGTCACGGACAGCACCAGTTGTGACGTCTTTTGTCGCGGCGTCAGCTGTTCGCTCCTTGCTGCTCCAAACGTGACGTTCTAATCCTTTGGTTAGATTGATACCAGCCTCGTCGTTCCCAACCCGCTTCCAACGCCTGGTTACCAGGGTAACTGCACTGATCTCCGGTCTGCCTACCCACGTTGTGACTTGATCTTAGACAGACGAGATCAACAGGGCTTGGGGCCGTAATGCAAGTTGAGTCTAACGGGGGTGATATCACACAATTATGTATAATAAAATAAAATAAAATAACAACTCACAAGGTCCAACGTATCAAGAAAAAGGTAACAAACTTTTTATGTCTAATTGCTCGGTACATAGGACTATGTCTACTTCCCGACCCGTTCTGTGGATTGTGGCACAACGCTTTTACTAGGCAACTTTAAGGCTTCCAGTTGTCTGCTCTCTAAGAAATTTGTGTTTCGGCGTGTCCTTGGACGAAAGTCGAAAAAACAAACTTATTTCTGTGGTCTGATTTTAAGTCGCTCTTCAAACTACTTGTTCTTGGTTGAAGAAGAGTCCAGAAGTGTGCGTGAATCTTGGTTAGCTATCTTGACGCGGTTTCAACACTGGGCGCTGATCTCTGCTTGTCGTTCACGGCTGATCTCTCTCGCCGTCCGCGGCGCAAAACTCTTCTCTTCAGAGTCTGAATTATTGGTCACTCATCTCCGCCGTCAGTGCGCGAATTAACTTCTTCTCTTCAGCTTGCACTGATTCCAACTTCTCCACTTAGGCCAAACGAGCTGCTTCACTTCGGCCAAACGAGCTGGCCTCTCCTGCCCGCTAGGGGGGGACGAATCCGGCCCGCCGTCCGAGGCTGATCTCCCTCGCCGTCCGCGGCGCAAAACTGATTTCTGTCGGTTGGGGTCCCGCTTTTATTGACGTAGTCAAAAACTGGGGTGGGTCTGTCGGCGCCAGGGTTTTCTTGATAATTCTAAATACGTATCCACCCTTCTTATTTCTGGTTAGGGATTTTCCATTTTCGGTAATTCACTTTCACTCCTACTTCCTTATTGTGTCTCTGAGGGCGTATATCCGCTTCCCCGCTTCCTCGTATCGGCCCCTCACACTTACACCTCTGACAAGGGCGTCGACCGATTCTCCTCGTGCGTCACGTGACCGCTCTCGGCCAATGAGGTCCTGGTCGGGTATTTTCCTCCTCCTTCGTGCGCCACGTGATCCCATCTAGCCAATGACGTCTTTAGTCGGGCGTGGACAATCCGTGGCTTTTGTTCTGGGGGAAGAAACACCTTGCTTAAAAAATAAAAATTCAAATTGCCCCCACCATACGCGACCGAAATGACGCTCTCGGTTTTTTTTTTTTTTTTTGAACACACGGTATTTGTCAAGCAGTTTATCGCTAATTGGATACGATCTAAGAAAGGGATTTCTCAGACTGGGTGGCGTTTTCGTGAACGAATAAAAATATTTCACTTTTTCTTTCGCTCGAAGCTTGATAACAAAAATCTTCATTATCTCAAAAAAACATTTTCAGCCAACATCATCTTGTGTGGCTTTTTTTTTCAATTCTGGAATTGCCTGTGTTTTCGTATTAATGGTTTGTCTTCATATCCTTAGATAAACTTCCCACCTGTTACCTATCATATTTTTTCCATTGCCCCTAAACTTTGTTTCTTCAACCATTTGATAACAAACTTCAATTTTTCGTGGACACGGAAGTAGGTCAGGTGCTTGACCTGATATTTTTGACATCTGTTATATGCCAGTCGAGCGTGTGTGTGCTCGCTTACGACCTGATTTCGTATTATTTATTTTTCTCCTTTTTTTTCTGTCTTCTCTTTCTTTCTTCTAGATCGCTTGAACGTAAAGAAAGAATTATTCTCAAAACCCAAATATTTTCAGCTTTAAATAATTATCAAATGGTTGACAAACCGTAAAAAACAAATCATATATTTATGAATATTTCTTTTCAGCTTGCTAGGTATGCATGGTGCCACAATATTTTCAGAGTGCAAGGATTTTTGGAGAAAACAATGGTTTAGTAATACAAGGCATACTGATTAGTTTTGGGGAGAATATATAAGTCCATAACTAATGTTGTGGACATAAAGTGTTGGATCAATTTTATAATAAAATCTATATAAAAATGATCCCTCAGTTTGTGGCCATGGTAGTTTCTATATATTTATATTCCAGAGAATGTAAGTAAATTAAAAGACATGCCTACAAGACATTATAATATGAATATAAAGTGGGGGATCAATTCTATTTTACAATCAATATAAAAACTGATCCCTCAATTGTGGTCAGTGCAGCTTTTATACATTTATATTCCAGAGAATGGAAATAAATCAAAAGACATGCCTACAAGACATTAAAATATGAATATAAAATGGCGGATCAATTCTATTTCACAATCAATATTGAAACTGATCCCTCACTTTGTGGTCAGTGCAGCTTCTATACATTTATATTCCAGAGAATGTAAGTAAATCAAAAGACATGCCTACAAGACATTATAATGTGAATATAAAGTGGGGGATCAATTCTATTTTACAATCAGCATACAGACTGATCCCTCATTTTGTGGTCAGTGCAGAACATGATCCAGTGCGGAAGTGATTCTCTACTGGAGTTCATCAATGCTAGCAGGATGAGGGAAGGCATAAATCAGTCCCTTCACATATCTCTATGAAAAGAAAACATACGGGGATAGGTCCGGTGACCGCGGCGGCCATTTCATCAAAAACTGTCTTCATCTCCACCACACCCTATCCATCTCTCTGGCAGATTCTAATTAAGATAAGCACGTACTGTCCTCATGTCCTCATATATATATATATATATATATATATATATATATATATAGTGCGGAAGTGATTCTCTGCTTGAGTTCATCAATGCTGGCAGGAAGAGGTGGGGGGACATAAATGTCTCATAATCCCCATAAAAAGAAATCAAAAAGAAAATTGTCTCCATCTTCACCACAACCGATCCATCTCACTTGCAGTTTCTCATTAAGATAAAAAAAAATAAAACATTAAATATAAAATCTTGATCTATAGATTCTGTGAAAATTAGAAGTTATTTCAACATGAACTGCCAAAATTATTGGCCTGCAAAATGATGTCAACTTTTGGGGACACGCTGAATATTACAGCAGTGTGAAGCCGAGATGCCAGGACCACATGACCATACGTGACAGCAATATTCAAAACATGGACGAATGGTAAACTTATAAATATATAAGCTAGATTTAGGAGAGAAAAATTGTCTTCCCAGACATAGTGAACCTCCTTAGCACCAGACCTCGTAATCTGTTATATATGTCTCCACTTCATATCAGCAAAGAATTTTAACCCAAGAAGTCTCATCGTGTCCCACGCGTGAAGGTTAGCGTTAGCCATACTTATAGGAGGCGGAAAAGGGCCAAACGGATGATGATTATATGTTCTTAAGAGTATTACTTCAGCAGCCATTGCACTAACACAGTTGTCTCCCCTTTATCCAAAACATAAAACTACACGTTGGAGTCATTGGCTGCATAGCGTTAAACGTAAGCCTACGTATTTCCATTCAAAAGAGGACAGGAAGGCGAGGAAGATGTCCTCTTGCACCTTCTGATTCACTTACTGGCCGTTTACAAAAACAATTTAATTCGACCGCTTCCTGCATTAAAACCCAGGCCATTACTCTTAAGCACTTATAAATATTTTCTCTTCTCTTAGCACACGGACAGCCTTTGCCTTGTCTAAATTGACATTTGCATTTTCTCAATTAAAGGTTTTCGTATTTGGAAACCGGCCAAGAGGCCTTCAGTTCCAAATGATCAATAAAACCTTCATCTCTATCGCAATGCAAATAACATATTAATGATTTAACAAAACAATTTTCGAGAATGTTTTTTTTTTCTTTTTTACTGTTCTTTTAAAGATTGACTTGGGGAAAGTCGGTATGTAGTTTGAAATCGACTGTTTCAAATGTCGCTGGTGTTTGCTAATTTACTCCCGTTAAAATGAAAAAAAAAGTAAAGGTTTCTTTATATTCATTACCATATATATATATACATACATATATATATATATATATATATATATATATATATATATATATATATATATATATGCACCACATATATGATATTAAAATAACAGATCCAACGTGCAACTTTCGGATAATAACTGTGACATTCCTGTATTTCTTAAACAATTTACTTCATGCCACATTGACTGAAAAACCTACCAGTGCAAAAGAATTCTCCTATTACCATATTAGTACAAAAACGCACAATCTTAAATTTAAAAATTCAACCTCAGCGTTGCGACCGCACGCTCCAAAAAAATTTCTTACAATTAACAATAACACATTTCTTAAAACATATTTCGGATTGCATCTATTCTTTCGTTGTCCTGTTATTACCGAGAAGTAAAAAACAAAAACAAATCTATTTCCATACCTGAGGATGTCTGTAGGAACAGACGAAAGCTTATAAAATACTAAAAAAGACCTTATGCAACTGGAATTTATAAACAGGGATCATATCATTCATCTACAGGTTCGAGGTTAATGTACTTTATTAAATTTGTTTGCGAAGATGTATTCTCGCATTTTATATCATTAACTTCTATATCTGTTCTTGTATGAATGATTCATGTGATGTAAATTGAACTGCACCACATACTTTATATATATATATATATATATATATATATATATATATATATATATATATATATATATATATATCGTAAGTGAATGTAATTCATTACATTTACTTACGGGCTAAAATAATGAAACCTCTTATTCTGCCTCCAGCTATGGGCAAATAGCAGGACAGACTGGGTTCTATAGATTTGGATGGCAACTGGTCTAGGAGAAGGACAACTCTGAATTCAAAACCCTCGTGGGGTCGTTTGGGGACGTTGTAGCACGTAGTGCACCAGCTCTCTGGATTCGTCCCTTCAAAAAGTGTGGGTGGTCCTGCACGAAACCTTCACCACTATAATCAAATCTCATGTGCTGTTGTCGGGCTGTCGATTTCCTCGGAACTGATCTGCTTGATCCTCATACGTCGAATTCGACGGGAGAGTCGAGTATATATAACGAGAACGAAAATAATATAAATACAAACTTTAATAGCATTAATTTTAAAAAAGGCTCAATACCAAGAGTAGAGCAATAATTATTTATTATAAAGATGTTACATACAGACAAACAAGGACTCACGAGAAATATCCACTTTTGTTTCCACACGTAAGGATCAAACATGGTTATAAACGATTCTGTTTAAAAATGCTAAGTATGAAACATGAATTCCCATTTTTCATTATTCAAATTTTACAATATAAAACGTAAGAAAAAACACCATAAAAGGAAAAGAAATATATAAAGGATTTCCATAAAAGGAAAAGAAAAAATAAGAAACCAACATATATATATATATATATATATATATATATATATATATATATATATATGAAGGGAAGAGTTCATAGTTGTTCCAGCGAGAGAAAAGTGAATATAATAAAAAGAAGAGAGAAACCGCAAACTTTTTGGGTTGTAATATAGATTTTAAATTTTTTAAAAATTAAAAAAAAATATATTATACTTTATTTTCCATAATTTTGCTATATGTGTTTCCCGTCTCGCGACCTTCACGTGTAGCAAAATTATGGAAAATAAAGTATAATATGTTTTTGAAAAAAAATCTGCGTTTCAACCAAAAACTTTTGAAGTTTCTTTTTATATATATATATATATATATATATATATATATATATATATATATATATATATATATATATATATATTGCTATTCGATAAAAGTGACTCACCTGATTTTTTTTTTAATGAGCTCTTTTCCGATGAAACGAAAGTTGAGCTAAATTCAAACGATAAGCGATCTAAAATCCAAAGAAGCTTTGAAAGCTCTTTTTGAATTTAGCAGTAAGTACTGTCAAGCATCCGTTCAGTATAATGTTCTGGGGGTGCTTTTCTTTTCATGGAACTGGTTTCTTAAAACAAGGCCCCCAGGAGCGAGCAGTACAAGAGAATTTTAGAGTCTTGTCTGCTCCCTTCTACTGAAAGGGTGCAAATCGACGCCACCAAGGATAATGTCCCCTGTCACAAATCAATATAGATGAAGAAATACTTTGATGAGAAGCAGGTGAGCGTTATGACATGGCCGCCCTAATCTCCTGACCTCAACCCCATAAAAAACTGATGGAGCATGTTGCTCAACTGCTTTCTCGAGAGCCTGTAATTTATAATGCTCCATAAGTATTCTATGGGGTTGAAGTCAGGAGATTGGGGCGGCCATGTCATAACACTCACCTAGTAAAAAAAAAAATCAGGTGAATCACTTTTATCGAATCGCACTATATATATATACAACCTTGGCCCAAATTATGGAGCACCAATGAAAAATCGAAATTATGATTCAAACTTATATATTTAAAGGTTCAGAATAGTGGAGTAAACATTAATAACAACAATCAACATTTGGTATGTCCTCCTTTTGCCTTTATAACACCTTTTATTCGTTTTTGCATATTATTCACTAAGTTGTTGCAGGTGGTAGGATCTATTTTCTGCCAAACTTCTTGAAGTTTGGCCTCTAATTCTTTTTTTGATGAACATTTGTGCATTCTCACTTTTTTCCCTAATTGGGACCACAAAGTTTCAATGGGATTTAGGTCTGGGGATTGAGGGGGCCACTTCATCACTGTAATCCCTTTTTTCTCAAACCAACCGTTTGAAACTTTTGACGTATGGCATGGAGCATTGTCTTGTTGGAAGATTACATCACTTGGAATGTTATTATTAAATATTTTAGTCAAAGAGGTTCGGTAAACCTGGTCCAGCATGTTAGTATAAATTGTGGAGTATATTCTGCCCTCACATGTGTACAACATTCCAGTGTTTGAAGTAGCCATGCAGCACCAAACCATTACGCTTCCTCCTCCAAATTTTACAGTTGGAACCACACAATCAGGATGAAATGCCTCTCCTTCCCTACGGCGAACATAAACCGCTCCAGGGGTACCAAAAATCTGATGAAAAAAAAGAATTTGTTATAATTTTTGAATAAATGTTATGGATGCGTATTCACATAAAAATTTCAATTATTACATCCAAATTTTAGGAAATAGAAGCTGTTAACTTACTTCAAAATTACTTTCGTCAGACCAAACAATTTTGCCCCAATCATCAGGTGTCCAATTTTCATGTTTTTTTGCAAATTCCAGTCGTTTTTTCTTGTTCGCCTGAGACAAGTATGGCTTCTTCCTTGCTTTACATCCTTTTAATCCCACTTCTAATAACCTTCTTCTCACTGTTCGAGCTGGTATGTTTTTGTTTGCGTCCTCCCTAAGTTCAGCAGCAAGCTCTGAAGAACTTTTCCTCCTATCTGCAAGGGATGCTCTTTTCAAAGATCTGTCTTCCCTGGCGGTTGTAGACTTTTTACAGCCTTGTCCTTTTCTGTTTTTGAAAGACTTTGTTTCCTTGTACCTTTTAATCGTTGATTGAACTCCCTTCCTTGAACATTCCATCTTCCTGGCAATTTCTACCTGAGAATATCCTTCACCAGATAAAGCAACAATTTGTGCCCTTTTAATCTCCGAAAGCTGCTTCTTTGGAGGCATTTTCAATTAAATATACACTGGTAGGAATCAAATATTACCCGAAAATTACGAAACAACTTTTAGTCTGACAATAAATCAATTTGAATATTGGAATGAATTTAGTATGAAACTCAGCTAAAGCTCTTGAGAGAGGCTTTAAAGCAAAAAGAAATACTACAATCTTCTGTTAAATATTTTACATTTGCTCACTGTACGATACTTAACCTTGAAATACGTAGGTTTAAACTATTATCTCGAATTTTTATAGGTGCTCCATAATTTTGGCCATGGCTATATATATATACACACACACACACACACCTCACAATACCGACTACAAATAAAATATTTATATATAGTCGTCCACAGAGGAACTGTTTCGCTTTTTTTTTTTTTAACAGGAGCAAATTACCAAACACCGGCGACATTTGAAACAGTCGATTACAAATTGTCTAATTCTGGCTTGACGCCCAATTGCTTCAACCCGGGATCGAAATCCGGCAAATTCGACATCAATCAGATCGCCTAAGTCTAGGCCATTGTCACATGACAGGGAAGACGGGGAATTTTAACGTTTTTCTCTATACGAAATACGCCAGCAGCTTATAGAATCCCATTCAATTTTACTTGAAGAGCAATGCTTTATAGCAGTAGGAGCCGCTGTTTTTTCAAACCAGCTTTCTCCTTAGAGAGCTCAACCGGATTTCCGGGAGGCTATATATATATATATATATATATATATATATATATATACATTAAGACATGTTTGATTGAATAATTTATGCAAGTTTTGTGGACTTGTTTTCAATTGGATCCTTTCATATTCACAAATATGCTTGGTGTCATTATTAAAGGAAGAGAGAATATTGCCGTGTTGATTTTATTCCGAGTACTTTCGACATAGCAAAATGTCATCATCAGAGTGTTGTTTATTTCAAGACTGATATCGTAGTTTGAATCATTTCTAAAGACAAAATTCCTGTGTTTATCTGAAAGTGAAAGTTTTACTTGTAAAATGAAGAACGCTGAATCAGTACCTGATCGCTTGACAGCGCTTCAAGGGAGGGGGTAACAATGTACTTTATTATATTCAGTCGATATAGTTTGTTTAATCTTTTATATAGTTAATAATATAATAATACCTACATATATATATATATATATATATATATATATATATATATATATATATATATATATATGTCGAAAGTACTCGGAATAAAAGAAATATGTATTAACAGGGCGATTTTCTCTTGTCCGTCAATAACGATACCAAAATCATATCTCTGAATATGAAAGGATCTATTTGAAAACAGAGCCACAAAATTTGCCTCAGTTATTCAATCAAACATGTCCCCTCTCTCTCTCTCTCTCTCTCTCTCTCTCTCGCTATATATATATATATATATATATGCATTTTTCCTCAGTGGTAGCACTTAGTTCAGTATGGTAAATCCAGTGTCCTCACGTTTTCCTTAGTTCTCTGAAATCTACCACTTCCAAGGATGTACATTCAGGAGAATCATCCTCAGATTTTTCTTATTCCTGTATTACTCGGATAGCTTCTTCCTAAGAACTGTTACTTCGTATAGCTCAATCTATGCAGATACACGCTTATGCAAACTAATTATGTAGGAAGATGTGGAGAGCCATGATCACCTGAAATATTGTGCAAATTAATTGAAACAAAACGAATAATCCCATTACCATTTACTTTTTCATTCGTATTTTCCCAACGAAACATGACTCAGTAGACATGTTAGTACTTCATATGTCCATTCCACGGAGTCTTTCCTTGCAGAGTGATCACAGATTCTCGACTGGATTTAAATCAGGAGAGATTCCGGGCCAGTCTATTGTAGTTTGATTTGCTCACTGATAAGGCTTTCCAGTGTGTTGTGCAGCGTTACAATTTTCGTACCTTTCTTGGGGTTACGTACATCGCAGACAATGGCCCAAGGACAGCTAATCGACAGTTGAGACAATAGTGTCTGGGCGTAATGAAAATCTGAAGCAATTACGGATGAATATTTTTCAAGACCAAAAAAAAAACTAATCATACTCCTCGAAAATAGATGTATATTACTGCACACCACTGCAAATGGCCTAATCTGATGAAAAAATAAAAATAGATTATACCCTGTCAAGCCAGTGGGTCTAAAACTGAACGTATAGTGAAAGGAATTAAACTAAAGCTGTTATTTCAATTAATTTGCAGAAGGGTGCATATGTCTGTGTTGTCTGTTACATATTTACATCTGATTGTGCTATTTAATGTACACTCTGGTACACAAACATACAGACACAATTTCACTGAGTTTGAAATAAAGATTGTAATAAACATATTCCTCTTTCACTCAGTCTGGACAAACACCTACCCCAGGCTGAACAAATAAATCCTAATATAGGTAATAAAAAATACATAGAATGAAAAAAATGTTTATCAACAACTTATGCCCAGCAAACGGTTTCTTTGCTCTAAATTAAAATGAATAAATAATTAATAATAATCATTTTTTTCTTTATCTTATCTAGAGCGAGAGAAATTAATTAATTAATTAATTAATATATAATTATTTCACTGTGTTTCAATCAATAGATGTAAGCCTGGTCACATTTCTCACCTACCGGTCATCTATCATATACAGGGTGGTGGTCTAGTACCCCCGCTGTTCATCTCGAGGTCCTCGGCAAAATCTGAAGACGGACATGCAATATGATAGGACCTGACCTGGCATCTCGTCTCCAGTCACTTTCTCCCAGACGTGATGTGACTTCCCTCTGTCTTTTCTGCAAATATTTTCGTGGCAACTGTTCTGACGAGCTAGTTTCAATGGTAACCCAACTGCATGAATTTGAACGTGTTACTCGGTTGGCATCTCGGTCCCACCCTTTCACTGTCGATACAGTTAAACGTAACCGCCTCTTCTACTCCAACAGCTTCTTACACTCTCTGTAACCCATTACCTGCAAGTGGTACTCCCGCCTTGCTTGAGGTGAAATGCTAAATAAAAATAAGAATTGTCTCATCAAAACAGCATGATTTGTTACTGATACAAGTCCTACTGATTAACCCTTAGCTGGTGGGTAAGATCCGGATTCACAACTTTTCCAAGGGTATTTTTCCGTAAAATAAATAAAACGACCCACACTGGAATTAGAAACCGGCTCCCCACTGGACCTTTATTTCCCCTCTGAATTGAAACTCAATCTGCTTTCTACTAACTGCTGAAACAATTTAGATTTGAAGAAAAGTTTTCATTGTTTACAGTATTTTTTTCCTTATCCTTGTTGTTGTTATCACAGCGTTTCGGCCGTTCTGCCATCTGGACTTCATCAGATGTATGGATAATTTCAACAAAGATGAAGAAAAAATTTTAGCAAAAGAAATGTAGTTCTACAGAAGGATGATGAGGATGCCATGGACCGAATATATGAGCAACGACGAAGTTTTAGAGTAAATGAAAACAAAAGAAACTTAAGCTTAATATCAGAAATGTCTAGGCCACCTAACGAGAAAAGAGTACTTGGAAAATTTGATACTCACAGGACAGACTGAAGGCAAGACGGACAGTGGAAAACAACACATAACCTATCTAGTGACCTTAAGTAAAATGAAATGATAGAAAAGGGTTTTAGAGTGATAAGAAAAAGAGCAAATTTATTTTAAAAAAAGACAGGAAATTGTGGAGAGATATGATCTTGAAGCACATAGAAGAAGAAGAAGAAGAAGAAGAAGAAGAAGAATGAGCTTGAGTAAATTATTAAGAGCTGCAAAGGACAGGAAATTGTGGAGAGCCATGATCACCTACGTCCTGAAGGAACTCGGTATATAGAAGACTGAGCTTGAGTAAATGGATGGCGGACCAAGATTTAGGAGAGATAACAAAAATACAAAATTTATTAAGAGCGACAAAGAACAGGAAATTGTGGAGAGCCTTAATAACCTACGTCCTGAAGGGACACGGCATATAGAAGAAGTAGAGGTTTAGGATAACAAAAAGAAAAAAATTATTAAGAGATACAAAGGAGAGGAAATCGAGGAGAGCCATTTGAAATATGTGAACCGTGGTGAAAGAAAGAAAACTAAAGAGGTTGTTTCAATTAATTTGCAGAACAGTGTGTATGTCTTTAAGATAAAGGTTGATCATAGACTTGAAGAGGTTAGAACTATAGTGACTGCGACAACCTTCTGCAGAAGTTCTTAGGAAGGTTCGAATCCTGTCAAAGAACGAATATTTTCTATTAAAATTTCTCGGACATTCAGGCCGGTAAATGTTATTTAATACTGTTTATCATAAACAGAGCATTTGCTTAAATACTTGTATCTATAAAATAACAACGTTAAATATAAATAACAACGTTAAACATAAAAAATGTCTTTAATAAATAAATTGTCGGACCTTGTCCATTTCTTAATATATGACGTCATTTG
>CAHIKZ030004759.1:1135000-1147500 GCA_903632075.3 Acanthosepion pharaonis | reverse complement strand
TTCATAGTTTTCAACAACCAAAATCCATTTATAAATTGTATTTAATCTCCATTTTGCTTTTATAAATCATAATTCCGATTTATCTTTCGTTGATTTATTGACGACGATGTCAATGTTGTAATTGTAAGTCATTTTAAATGAAAATTTACACATTTGTTTTCCATAAGGTTACAGCATTAGAATATTGAACGTAAACTCTGTCTTTTTAAAAAAGGTAAATATTTGGAATAAAATAGTTTGTGTCATTACTTACAATGTCAAACTTTCAAACAATGCACAATACCATGGTTTCAAAATGGACCTGTCCTGATGAAAGCAGAGACTCTAGAAACCCATGGATTTTAGATTAGCTTGGGTTTCTAAAATATACACTTTTATTATTATTATTTGCTCTGTCCTTACATTGAGCTCTCTTTGGATTTATATCCTCTTTGGAATTAACCATATTAATTATCAATATATATATATATATATATATATATATATATATATATAGATAGATAGATAGATAGATAGATAGATAAAACTCAATATCCCATATGATATATGGCCATTTCCCCCAGAATAGGATTGTCAACACCAAGGAGTTAGTTAAAAAATAAATCATGTTTTTTTGTAAAGAGGAAGAAAGAGGATGAAAATTTACCACTAAGAGGAAAATGTATTTATCAGGTCATCCCATAAGTTCTGTCCGAATTTTAAATAAAGAAAACAAGTAACAAAATGTTACATTTAATTACAGATTCAATCAACAATGTATTTTCCCTGATTATCTATGACTTCCTTCCATCTATTAACAAGCTTACTAATTCCATTACTGTAAGATTCTTTACCTTTGATTCGAATAACTCACAAAAGCTGTTTCTTCAAAATGATTCTGTAAGCTACGAAACAAATGGTAGTCTGAAGGAGCAAGATCGGGAGAATAAAGTGGATGAGGAATTTTCTCCCAACCAAGTTCTTCGATCTTTTGTGACGTGATTCTGCTGTGTAGGGTCGCGCATTGTCTTGATGAAACTTCACCTCTTTTCGATTCACTAGAGCAGGTCTTTTTTTCCTCAAAGCTTAGTTCAAACGCTCTAATTGCTGACAGTATATTTGAGCATTAATTGTTGCATTAGGTGGTAAGAATTCAAAGTTGATTGTTCCTTGGCGATCCCACTAGATTGAAAGAAGAACATTTGCCCATGAAGTTCCCTTCTCGGCTGTGGCTGGGGTCCTTCCCTTTACCAAGCCACTGTCTACGACGCTTAACATTTCGATAAAAGATCCATTTTTCGTCGCCACAAGTCTATCCAAAAAAGGTGAAACAAGTTGGCGAGAATGGAGAGAATAGCAGATGTCAACTCGGGATTTGAGGTTGTTTTCAGACAATTCATGAGGCACCCATTTTCCAAGTTTAGGAACTTTTCCAAGTTGTTGAAGATGACGATGAACAGTTGTATGGTTTGAACTGAGAACCACTGCCAATTCCTCAACTGATAAAGCAGGATTTTCTTCAAGGGATGCTTCAAGAAGCTTTTCATCAAAGTCAACTTGACGTCCGGTTCGATCTTCATTTTCAAGGGTGAAATCTCCACCTCTGAATTTTGCAAACCATCTTCTGCAAGTTCTTTCATTCACACATTCCTCTCCATAAACTGAGTGAATGTTTCTAGCCGCTTCGGCTGCTGAGTTTCCTTTCTTGAACTCATAAAGCATTATGTGCCTCAAATGATTCTTGGGTACTTCCATGTTAGCAGGGTTTTAATCAAACAAAATTTAATTTTATTGTTCTCTGAAATAAAATTTGATCAGTTTAAATGCATCGAAACATAAAAATAATGTTCAGCTCCATTAGACATTATAAAATACTCTTTAAATTCGTTCATTTTAACAAAAAGTTAAAATTCGGACAGAACTTATGGGATGACCTGATAAATGGGAGAGGAAAGAGAAAGATAAAAAGATAAAAGGAGAATAATAAAATTGCGAAGTGGATAAAGTATCTGTTAAATAAGGAGAGAAATCAATATGAAAAATTTTCAAATTCGTTTAGAAAAGGCCTGAACTTGATCTTTATTTATCATGTTAACTTTTGTTTAAAATGAGAAATTTTGAAAACGTTTTTGATCTTTAATATATATTTTTAAAAAAATAGAATAGAAATTTTATAATAAAAACTAATTAAAATGTTTAATTAAAAAGATTTTTGATATGTGGAATACAGATTAATTAATATTAATTAAATAATAGACGAAACTTTTAAAAAGAATAAATAAATAAGAAGCTATCCATATCAAATTTGTATTAAATAAATATGAGAATAATTTTTAAAATAGAAGTATAAAAAGATAATAATTAAATAAATAAAGAAATAACAAAATCTAAAGATAAATATGAATAAATTAGTACAATATAAATCAATTATAAATGAAATAAAATATAGACAAATAATGTATTAATATAGATGTGGATAAAATTTAGATTAAATTTTAAAATTAAAAAAGGCCCTTAAAATTAACATTTAAAGAAATCAATAAGGAGGAAAACTGCAATATGACAATTGTCATAAACTTAATTTAATAAACGGCCAGTAGCAATTAAAAAGAAGGTAATTAAAAATTAAAATTAAAAATTAAACCGATCTTCCTAAGAAACCTTATTTAAAATTTAATTTAAATGGTGTAGACAAATTTTTAAAAAAAATGTTATTAAAAATTTAAACAAGGGGTGGGGTTAATATTAATCCTAAAAATGGGATAAAGAAAATCACAAAAATCATAAAAATATATATATATAAATATATCAATCAAGGAATTACTAAATGAATCCAAACAAGTACCATATCGGTTTTTGAGATTTAAATAAGTAAATAAATCATTTAACTTAATCATAGATTAAATGTAAAGAAGGAGAGATTAAAAAAAAATTGTAAAAGACATTTGAGAAATTACAGTTAATAATTAAAAAAAATATATAATATAATGGTAAATAATAGTATTACATAAACCCAACTTGATACAAAATAGTATCGGCGAAAAAAACTAATAGGAAGAATGTGATTTGAAAGGAGTGATCAAAAAAGAAAATTAAACTATAAGTGGTAAATGATAATGGATTGTCCTAGGTTTAAAATGTATTACATCAGTTTGAATTTATTTCTATGACGTCATTTGGGAACCAATTCATTCTTTTGATTCAGTAAAATATGTTGATTGTCAAATTTAATAATACTAATTTTCTTTTCTAGGCATAAGTTACATCTACCTTTAAAGTTATTAGGATTTTGAGAGAAAAAACTATGAATTCCCAGTCAATTTGAGGGTTCAGGTCTTTTGGAGGGAGCTGTTTGGTGCTTCAGTCCTGGGTTGGAAAAAGAGTGAGTATGGTTATAAAGTCTTTGTTTCCATTCCCCCACAGAAATACCAATATAAACATGCTGATTTGATCTGTTTTCTTTGGGGTAAACGGTAGCTAGATAAATTACATTAGATGTTCTACATTTTCCGTTTACCTGGCAAAGATTGCTACCCTTCAATTACGTTGGGGAGGGGAACTAAAATCATTGTTGACACCATTGAATTTTTTTAGGATATATTTGTTGTGGGAATCAATTATATTAAACATGGTTGTACATGATTAAATTATTTTAACAGTTTATCTATTAAAGATCTTACTTAAAGGGTTGTTGCTCCGCAAGTGTTTAATTATAAGCCTCAAGAAAACTTGTCTAATATTAAATCTGGATAATCTACAGAACAGAATGGGGGAGGGGTTGAACCCTATAATATTCCTTATTCTATTTTTGTGTGTACTACTTCTATCTCTAGCTATGGGTAAATAGCAGAACAGACTTGGTTCTATAGCCTTGGATAACAACTGGTCTAGGAGAAGGACAACTCTGAATTCAAACCCGGATTGGATCCCCTAAGGCGGATGGACGGCACTTTGTGCTACCCTCTGGCAACTCCTGCAGTCGCACTGGTACCAAACTGTTTTGGTTTATACAATCTCAACTCTAACTCTGAGATTGAAAAATTTTTAAATTTATTTTATTGTTTTGGTATTTTAAACTTTATTATTTTTCCAAAATGCATCGTCCTCATGTAAAACTATAAATCTAAAGTACCCAAGCAAAAAATAAATAAAATATTAGATTGCTGTAATATTTGTTAATTTGCAAAAAATACTAGGTAGTTATTAAAGTTAGTTCACTTAAAATTCGAAAATTGTTTCACTTCTGTTCTTCCATCCCATAATTTCTCTTCCCTAATCTGTCAATACATCGATTAACAATCATGAACACCTCAAAAACAAGTCTCTGTGATTAAGAAATGCTTTTCTTAGTTCCACTACATTTTTTGTCTGAGAAAAAAAGGTAAGTAATTTTTGTTTCAAATGAGTTTAAACAGACTTTAAATAATCTTTGGACAAATATATTTTATTTTTTCTTGATTTTTAAAACGAAGAAATTAACATTTGTTTACAAATGCCTAAAAAATAACAGCCTTCCTTGATTTTAATGAAAACAAAAACAAATCTAATCCAAGCAATAAAAATTTGGCTTTAAATACACCATAGTATTTTCCTTACTAAGTATAGTAAATGTATTCTTTTACCTTTTAATAAAGAAAGCTTCAAAAAATATGTTTCGGATCTTTTCCGGTAATTCACCCCAAAATATATATTCACACCAAAATAAAAAGAGCTTTCATTTATTAAAATTCCCACCAAATTCAGCCAGAGCGAGGCCTTTCCGTTGTACTCCAACTGGGTTAACCTTTGCTATCGCCTCAAATGTGGGTGACTCGTGTGTTATTTCTAGGTGTGGAGTCTAAGCACACGCTCACCACGATAAACAAGCGAAAAACATTTTGTTTAAATTGTAAAAAAAAAAAAGACCTCAAAAATCATCATCGGCACTTACTGGTTGGTTTGGTGTATTTTATTTCAGGGCATATCAACACCTCAATGGGTTATTTCATACCAACGAGAATTTAGGATAGGTTCGTATGAATAGAATATGTATTCTTTTTAAGAAATCAGTTTGTAAATCAGAGTTCGGGGTTATTTTGATTTACGGCACATCAACACCTCAATGGGTTATTTTATGTCGACAAGATTTTTAGGATAGCTTCGTAAGAATAGAACGTATTCTTTGTAAGAAATAAGTTTGTATATCAGAGTTTGGGTTTAATTTGTTTTACGGCATATCAACACCTCAATGGGTTATTTAATGCTGAGGATATTTTAAGGATGGGTTCGTATGAATAGAATATGTACTCTTTTTTAAGAAATCCGTTTATAAATCATGGTTTGGCTTTATTTCACGGTACATTAACACCTCAATGGGTTATTTAATCTCGACAAGATTTTTAGGAGAGGTTCGTATGAATAGAGACAAATGTATTTCTGGTAATATTTTTTCCCAAAAATAATTTTACTGGTAATAATTTCTTTTTATTTTCCTAAAATGCTATAACAGGTCCCCTCAAATGACGGTTCCGTATAGGACACAGGTTCGATTCCTGTCGGGGAACGCATATTTACTAGGAAATTTCTCGAGCATCCAGGCCGGTAAATGTAATCAACACTGTTTAATTAAAAAACAAACATTTACTTAAATAAATTGTATCTATAAAAGTTAACGTACAAAATGTTTGCATATATATATATATATATATATATATATATATATATATATATATATGTTGTAACCTAGAAAGAGGCTAGAAAGGTTTACTGAGCGAGGAATAACCAAAACGGAGGTTGGAAATAAAATGATAATCTTGAAATTTTTCATGCAAAAAAAAAACAGACTATCATTATTGTTTCGTCCGTGTACTGGTTGAAATATTGAAAAGTAATTGTCATCTTTGATAATGGCTTATGTAAGACGAAAGCTTAGATTGGATTTAAACATGTATCAATATGGTGATTTCCTTTCGTCTTTCAATGATAATGTTATTAAGCTTATCAGATAATATGAAAGGAACTTACTTAAAATAAATAGACAAAACTTGTCTATATTATTTAAGAAACACACACACACACACACACATATATATATATATATATATATATATATATATATATATATATATATTTTCTCTATCTCTCTCTCAATCTGTTCCTATGGTGACTTAAATAATATGTCCCTCTTTATCTCATCTTTAAATAGAATTATTTTTATGTGAACGGAACATCAGCCAAGAGGTGTGCGCTTGTTATTCCTGTTACAAAAAATACATTCTATTTTTCAATCTAAAATTTTAAAAAAAATACAGTTTCCAAAAACGGATCGCTTTTTATTTTTATTTTTCGGAGACAGCTTTTCTTTTCTTTTTCTTTTTTTTTCAATGACTTCCTTGCTAAAATGGTTAAGTGACACTAATTTTCTGTTCTCTGTAACATCTCTGAATTCTTTCATGAAAAAAGTTTAACGTTTGACGGAGTTTCGAGTCTGATTACACTGAAATGACAAAAAATTCTTTCGACATCGCTGTCATTCGCATATCTATATAGTTACCATTCCAGGCGCTTCATAATCTTATTTTATTTGTCTTCAATTGAATTTGGAAGGTCACAAATGATACTAACATTGGTTTAAAAAGTTAGATACATGTTAAACATGATTATCCAATGAAAATCAAACAAAAGAAAAGTAAAAATAACATAATTTCTTTTTCTTCTTCACTATATCTCATTCTCTGATAAAGATTTAATAAAAGTGAAACGTTTCTTATTTGTTCTTTATCTTATCACATATACATATATGTATATATCAACCACACAAATTCTTCTCAATCTCTGATGAAGTATTAATAAAAGTAAGCATGTTAGATCTAGAAACCTTTCCTCTTTGTTCTTTATTTTATGACATATACATATATGTATATATCAATCACACAAGTTCTTCATTTTCTCTATATCTCATTCTCTGATGAAGCTTTAATAAAAGTGAAACATGTTAGATTTAGAAACGTTTCCTATTTGTTATCTTATCACATATACATATATGTATATATCAACCACACAAGTTCTTCATTTTCTCTATATCTCATTCTCTGATGAAGCTTTAATAAAAGTGAAACATGTTAGATTCAGAATCGTTTCCTGTTTGTTTTTATCCAATCTTTCTGTTGGATTTCGGTCCATATTTGATCTATATTGATCTAGATATATATTTGGATCACAACACAGTAAGTGAATAAGTCACCACTGATCCCACGTTCTGCAGGCATCCACAACGAACTTGGCTTCTTTTGTGTGTATCACGGGATGAAGAAAAATTGTTTGAGGAAAAGATTGGGATCAAAATCAAGACAGCAGAAGATGTTTACATTTTCATTTTAATTTAATCAAGTAAAAGAATAGTGTTCCACTATCGGGAAGTGCGAGATAAGAAGATTTTTTGGAGGACATTTAACGGTTTCTGACAGTGAAAGATTGGGACCGAGATGCCAACCTAGTTTTTGCATTACCAGTGAAAGTATCTAGTCAGAGCAGTTTTTTTGTAGAAGAGGCCATTCCCTGGAGACGAGATGCCAGGTCAGGACCTATAATATTGCATGTCCGTCTTCGGATTTTGAGGACCTCGAGATTCCAGACAGCCTGGACAGATATAAAATGACTGGTAGGTAAAAATGTTTCAATTGATTGAAACACAGTGAAATAATAATAGATTAATTAATTAATCAATTTCTCTCGCTGTAGGAGAAATAACAAATATCCATGGAGAGCCGGTTTCTAAAAGATAAAGAAAAATTGATTATTATTACTTATTTATTCATTTTAATTTCAAAGAAACCTTTTGCTGGACATAAGCTGTTGATAAACATGTTTTTCATTCTATGTATTTTTCCATTCCCTATATTAGGATTGTTTTGTTCAGCCTGTAGGTGTTTGTCCAGACTGTGAAAAGAGGAATATGATATAAAATCATTTCAAACTCAGTCATAAGCCTGTATGCGTGTGTGCACGTGTACATTAAATAGTATAAATATATATATATATATATATATATATATATATATATATATATATATATATATATATATATATATATATATATATATATATATATATATATATATATATATATATATATATATATAAGTAACGAAAATAATGGTAATCCGTATGGATAATCCCAAGAGGGATGAAATCCTGAGAGCTCATTGTTAATTCAGAGCGAATAATTTAAAAAAAAACAGACCACTTTAAGGCTCCACTGTAATAGTTTATTTCACCAGGGACTTTTCACCCTTTTTTTCTTTTTCCCCTTCCATTTCCACATATCATTTCCGTTGAGTTGACAGATTAAATAAGTCAATGTCTGATCCTTATCTCCTCCTTCTTCAATATTAAGTATTATAATAGAAAGAAATACAAAAATAAATTCTAAAACTCTCCCTTCCCTCTCTAAACTCCACCATGTCTCTCATACCATCCCTCGCTACCTTCTATGTTAACATATATAAGCTTAATACTGCCCGTCAAATGTGTAAATTTTAATTTCATTTTTCGTTTCACCTTTGAAAGTGATATCTGAGGATCCAGAGAAAATTTAAAAGTCCCTAGTGAAATAAACTATTACAATGGAGCCTTAAAGTGTTCTGTTTTTCCTTTAATATATATATATATATATATATATATATATATATATATATATATATATATATATACACACACACACACACACATATATACACATATATATATATATATATATATATATATATATATATATATATATATATATATACAGACACAGACTACAGACACACAGTAACGAAGAGTGAATCATATATATGTATTTATGTAGTATATGTTTATTACTTCTTCTTATTATTATTATTATATCTTAAGGCCATATCACGTTGCAGCGCCGGTTCTGGTCTGATCACTAAACTTAAGCAAGTTCGAGCCAGGTTAGACCCTTGGAAGTGCGTGTGTAATGGAAAAAACGATTGGAAATTGAAAATCGGAGAGCTGAGTCGGGGTTGCTGTTTTACTTTTGCGCAAGTAGTCTTGGAATGGTATGAAGTTAGATAGATAGATAGATAGATAGATAGATAGATAGATAGATAGATAGATTAGAAGAGATTGAGATAGATAAAGAGGGTGGGGAAGATGAGGAATAGATCGAGATGCATTGGTAGGTAGATTGATACATAGATAATAAAAGAAAGTACACACAAGAAACAGAGATAGATAGATGTATGGATTGACAGATTCAAGATGAAGATACTGAGATAGACAGAGTGAGTGTGATAGAGAATTTACAGACTCAGCTAGCTAGCTAGCTAGATAGAATGAACAGACTGAGATATATAGAGATATTGATAGACAGAATATATCTATCTATCTATCTATCTATGAACAGACTGACATGGATAGATAGATAGATAGATAGATAGATAGATAGATAGATAGATAGATAGATAGATATGAGAAAGATAGATAGATAGATAGATAGATAGATAGATAGATAGATAGATATGAAAAGACTGAGAGAGAGAGAGAAAATATGAACAGACGGAAATAGATATTCACTAAACGTAAATGTGATTTATATTTCGGTTGCCAATTGACCGGCCAGTAACGCTGGCCAGTAACGGTCTTTATTGGTCATTCGGCTTCGGTTCTTGCGTCCGTTTCAAAACAAATCGACTTCCCATAGGTATTTAAACACCTCGCCCCAACACAGGCAAATACCTCCATCGCATTTCTAAATATATGCTTTTTAAATGTAAATATATTCTCCTTCAATATATTATCGTAAAAGACGGTATTGCACACACACATCTATCTATCTATCTATCTATCTATCTATCTATCTATGTGTGCATTATCTCTCTCTCTCTCTCTCTCTCTCTCTCTCTCTCTCTGTATATATGTATCCATTTCTCTCAGTTTTTTAATATCTATCTCAATTTATTTATTATTTATCTGTTCATTTTCTCTGTCCATTATCAATCTCAAATTGTTTAATATCTATCTATCTATCTATCTATTCATCTATCTATCTATCTATTCATTATATATCTATCATTATCTATCTCAATTTGTTTATTATAGTTCAATTAATAGTGATATGTCTTAGAAGTTTCTTTGTTTTTTTTTCTCCGGAATTTCGTAACACATTCTTAAAAACATTTTTTCGACTTCAAGCTTTGATTTTAAAGGAAAAAATTACAGCCTGATGATGAGAACATGAAGTTTTTGAAAGTACTTGCTGCTATAAAAAATACACCAGATCTATCTGACAACAATTTAACACATAAAGATCTCTTCATTCAGTGGATTATTAGTAGTTTAATGCTTATATTAAGTCTGTAAGCGAGGATATTTCGCCATTAATTGCATTAATATTGCTAATTGATTCAATGTTAGATTTTCTCTTTATATATATATATATATATGTATATTTATATATATACGATTCTGGAATGATAATATATATATATATATATATATATATATATATATATATATATATATAAAAACTGACTATGCATGTATGTGTGTGTGTTCATGAACTACGCGAGAATTATAAGGCATATTTCCACCAAAATTGGAACATAGATTTGCCACCCAGGCGCTCTTACATTTGTCAGATTTTTAAAAATGCATGAGCCCCCCCCCGCTCCGGGATGACCCTACAAATCCTTAATGCCTCAATTGCTTTTCAAGTGTATTTTGTAGGAGTATTCTCCAATTTCAACGAAAATTTAAGTACATATTGAGATTATATCGAGTAACTGAAGTAGTCACTTGGGATTCACGGAAAATCAACAGTGGGACCCCCACGAGCTAGGGGACCAGCAGGGAACCCCGAAAATTTCAATTAAGTCTACAGCTTTGGTCATAAAGTCAATTAAATAGAAAACTTAAAAAAGATGTGCTTTATTATTTCAATTACTATTAGTCTTAAACCTTTAAATTATATCCTTCCTTAAGAAAAAAATGAGTGCAAACGAAAGTGTGCACCGATGAGAGAAGTGTACGTAGGTATAAGACTCGTGTGCGAGATCAATCGAGATGTGTAGTGTGTACAATTGATTTTGCTCCACGTGCAATGATCGATCGAGTTATGTAGTACCTACTATCGATTTTGCTTCACTTGTAGTGTTCATTAGTGCTATGTGATGAAATAAATGGAAAAAAATCTCATTCCCATCAAAGTTGTCATCCAGTAAAAAGGTAGGCTGCCTTCATGCATGTATATTTTGAATTTTTGATACCTTAAATTTACATTTGTGAAAATCATATTATTAAAAATGTTTATGCGTAAATTCCAATTTTTAATTATATATTTATTATTTTCTAATCAAGGTTTAAATAATGCTTACTAACTGATATATCTGGAAACTTGAGCCCTAAAATTTTGACAGTTTTTTTTGAAAAATGCACTTATAATAATGTAAAAACCCTCTTTTGATTCATTTATAATTATGCTAAACTTAGCGTGTACGTTTTAAGGTTCATAGTGAGTAGGTTTCTAGCTGCACGTTAATTATTATTTTTATCTCTAGAACGTTTTTTTGTATATTTTTAGATAAATCCTAACTTTACGAGCTTGCTTATAATTGTTTACTACGTTCCCGTGGTCTCCCTTATAAACTTGCATTTATTTATTGTGGCTATATTTCCATTAATGTGTATAATTGATTACTTCATTGTTATTCAAAAAGCTTAGCCAACCAACATCCCCAACTACAGCCTGACAGTAATGCCAAGAAAGCGAAATCCTTCACTTGGACGTGCTACTACTACAGCCAAACGCATGAAAGCACGGAGAAGAAACACTTCGCAACAAGAAACTCAAATTAGACTGACACAAAATGCTATTCGTACAGCTAATGCAAGGTGAGCAGAAACTAATGAGCAACGGTTAACTAGACGAGGAAGGATCGCTGCCAGAACTTCTGATACTCGAGCTGTCGAAACTGAGGGGCAAAGAACAATTCTATGCACTCTTTGTGAACGTTGGTTTTCAGCCTTGGCACGGCTGCTAGGAGAAGTCTTTGTTGAATTCCTTCTCCTTTCAATGCTTGTTGATCATCCGATGCAGTTTGAGCAAAAGCTGTCAACAAAGCATTTCTCCTCAACAATTTTCGAAGATCGATTGCGATTAATGTACTCTTCATTTGCTGACAAATATTTTTTGTATCTTCTGTGCTTCTATAAAAAACAACTTTCTCCCGTTATAATTGTTTACACACTTCATGTCATTATAATTTTTCGCCATTTGGATAAGAGACACTAAAGAAAAATCTTCTTTATTTTAACTTTACAGAGTGGATGAGGTTCGTGATCTTTTTTTGAATTTACCCCAGGCAACGCCGGGTAATGCTGCTAGTATATATATATATATATATATATATATATATATATATATATATATATATCTGTGTGTGTGTGTCTGTGTATGTGTGTGTGTCTGTGTGTGTGTCTGTGTGTATGAAATGATTTTCAATACTTCATGAGCTTCCGATCCTTAGCTATGATAA
>CAHIKZ030004759.1:1112500-1127500 GCA_903632075.3 Acanthosepion pharaonis | reverse complement strand
ATATGGTCTGGCGACCCTTCTTTTTGTCTCAAGGTTCTTGATAAGATCCAGAGATGGATATGCAATGTAATTGGCCCTGATCTGGAAACTCGTTTGCAGTCGCTCTCTCACAGACGTGCCGTTGCCTCCCTCTGTCTTTTTTACAAATACTTTCATGGTAACTGCTCCGATGAGCTGCTCTTACTGGTTCCCAGACTTCATGAATTCAAGCATTCAACTAGGCTGTCATCTCGCTCCCACAATTTCACTGTCGAAACTATTAAATGTAGCTATCTCTTCTACTCCAATAGCTTCATGTCTCGCATCTCTCGCCTTTGGAACTCTCTCCCTTTTTCCTGTTTCCCTGATAGCTATAATCTCCAACTATTCAAATGTAATGTCAATCGACGTCTCCAGATGCCTTGATCTATCCCCTATTCTTCTCTTCATCCTTTCCTCTATCATTCCTATTTGCTCACGCTCCAACTCTCTGTAACCCCTTGCGTGCTAGTGGCTACCCGCCTTGATTGGGGTGAAAAGCTTAGAATGCATATATATATATATATATATATATATATTTTGTTTCAACCTTTGGAAGTAAAGTCTGATGATCCGCAGTCCTTTAAAAGGGCTGCGGTGAAATAATTTATTACATGTAACCTTAAAGTGGTCTGTTTTTATTTAAATTATTTGCTCTGGATTTACATTGAGCTCTCTGGATTTTTATTCTCCTTAGGTTTACCCATACGGATTACCTAGTTTTTCATAAACTAATTATATATATATATATATATATATATATATATATATATATATATATATATATATATATATACACGTTTCATTAAATAATATAGACAAGTGTTGTCTATTTATTTTAGGTAATTTTTTTCGTAACGTCTGATAAGTTTAATAACATTATCGTTGAACGAAGAAAGAATTTCACAATATTGATCCATATTTTTTAATACAATCTAAGCTTTCGGCTTATATAAGCCATTATCAAAGATGTCAATTATAACATATTAAACAATATACGGACACGACAGTGATGATAGTCTGTCATTGTTTACATAGATGATTTCTAAGCAACGATAAACACGTGCATATGAGACGCTAGAAGCGAAAATCGCACCGCATCTCATGACGTCACACATGACCACATGAGAGTGAATTGGAGAAGTATGAAGTATGGAAAGCCGTTGGTATAAACCAATGGCTTCTGTTACCAATTATAGACATTTACGAATATTTGTAGAGATGCCATAATTGATTTTGTTTAGGTTGGGTTTCAATTGTTTGATGTATAATGCTTCAAAGATTTTTAGTTTTTGTCTATTGTTTTCATGTCGAAGTATAATTGTGTTTTCGACAAGTATTTTACGGAATTGTGTGTGCAGGCAGGCATGTTGTTTTAAATGCCTAAAAATGTTAGTGTTTTCATTCAACACTTGTCTATATTATTTAATGAAACGTGTATGAATGAAAAGATGCTGCCTAAATATACACAATTCATCAGACCTACAAATTCAAAAAGAAAAAAGAAAAAACAACTCCGGAAATAAAAACAGAATTTAGAGAAAGTCTAGAGAAGGAGGGAGATTAAACCTTAACAGAGAGAATGTCTGTACATGGGTATATGTATGTGTGCATGTGGGTACACGCCTATGTGTATGTATATAAGTGTATATGTTATTGTGTATGTGTGTATTCGCATGTGTTTTTGAACATAAAAATATAGGTCCTTGCTAGATTAGATAATCGTTATATTTATTTTTTATATGTTTATATTTGATTTGTAACCTGTAGTCGATATTAAATTTGTCAAATTTTCTCAATTACACAGCGGCCCTTTCAGTAAATGTCGTTCAAGTTTACTTTCCCCCGCCCCATCTCTCTCCCCCACCTCGTTTTTCCCTCCTTCTTATTCTGATCTTCAACATTAAATCGTCTATGGTGTGTGTATGTCACCACGAAATGTATTTTTATGCATTAGACATCCGACAACATTCATATTTCTCTTACTTAAACCCCTTCCACTCACCTCTCCTAAAATTCTCTCTGTTAAGGTTTAATCTCCCTCCTTCTCTAGACTCTCTCTAAATTCTGTTTTTATTTCCGGAGTTGTTTTTTTATGTTTTCTTTTTGAATTTGTAGGTCTGATGAATTGGGTCGTATTTACGATTCCAATGGAATAAATTATGACCATGGAATATTAGTGTTTAAGCCTTTTTATTATATCCTTACTCTGTCCTGGACATTGAGTTCTACCTGGATTCTATCCTCTTGGAATTTTTTATTCAAAAAATATACATATATGTGTATGCACCTATGTATATATATCTATATATTTTGCATATGTATATGTATATTTACCTCTAATATTATCTATCTATCTATCTATCTATCTATCTATATATATATATATATATATATATATATATATATATATATATATATATATATATATTGACAGCAACCTTTCTTTCAGATATGTTTCGTTGAATATGGCAGAAAAAGAAATTTTTATTGACTTTTTCAATTATTTTAAAAAATTTCCGTTTCGTGGGGTTATGGCAATGTAAGGTTGTGTATGCAGTTTCTATTTTCCAAACCGCTTTTGGCCACTCCTATAGCCATTGCAAGGGGTTAATTTTGGCTAGTTTCTTTTTACAGTTGTCTTTTCAGATGCATAAGTGATGCCTATTGTATGGTAGTAGCGTTTATTCCGGGCCACGGCAAATGAAAAGACTAGAATTCGAGTTAACGTTCTTCTATTTAAAAACAAACCTTTAGCACATTGTTCCCGTAAGCTAAATAATGTGACATTAATACTGACTGCCAGATGTCTCATGTAAAATTCTTCTCGCTCAAAGAGATATTTTCAGTTGTGGGATTTATGAAGGATGATCCTGTTATCAACTAGAAGTTTCCTGATGGATAGTTATATATATATATATATATATATATATATATATATATATATATATATATATATATATATATATATATATATTTTGAACAATAAAAAATATTAAAAAATTAAAATCTTTAGACACACTGGGTTGTAGATTAATATTCTTTCGTTTTTTTTTATTATTGTTTCATTTAGATTCCTCGATTAGTTTCGGCCAAAATGGCCATCATCCGGAGAAGAAATATTTCTGCTTGCTGGTAGCAGTAAACTACAGAAATGAATGTCTTGATGGAGAAAATGAACTTTTGTCTGTAGTTTTCATTTGTTTTTTTTTGTTTTTTTTTATCTTTTTAACATGAATCTTTTAACATTCCTTGTGTTGGTCAAACAGTGTCTTTTAAGTTGTTACTTGAGATAAGAACTGGATGGATCTATGCTTCTCTGAATACCCGTGGTCAGTTTGACAGTTTTATTGGACCTGGTGAGGGGATGTGTCTCTGTTTAGTGTTTGTGTTATTTGGTTCTTAGGGAGTGAGTGAGTATGATATGTGTAAGCGTGTATATTGCTGTGGGGGGTGTTATCATTTGGCTCATTAGGGAGTGAGTGAGTATGATGTGTGTAAGTGTGTATATTCGTGTGGGTGGGTGTGTGTATATATATATATATATATATATATATATATATATATATATATATATATGTGTGTGTGTGTGTGTGTGTGTGTGTGTGTGGATTTTTATTTTGGCAGCAATCCTTCTTTCATGAACATTTCATTGAATACGAAAGACAAGGTGCTTTGATTTAGTTTTTTATACAATTTCTCATGTGATCTAATATTTTTTTTTCTTTTCAAATGATAAATTATATAAAAACTGTTCCAATGTTCTTTTTTATCTGAGCGCTTTCGGCGATACATTTAACCATTTTCAAAGATGAAATATTTTAACTGTTAAATAAGAAATAGTTTGTTGCATGTATTTCTTATTTTAAAAGCTAAAATCTTTAATCCTTGAAAATGGCTAAATGTATAGCCGAAAGCGCTCAGATAAAAAGAACATTCGGACAGTTTTTATATAATTTCTCATCTGAAAATAAAATGAAAAATTATTAGATCACATGAGAAATTGTATAAACCAAACTAAAAGCAACTTGTCTGTCGTATTCAATGAAATGTGTATATGTATATATATATATATATATATATATATATATATATATATATATATATATATAGTCGACTCTCCCGCCGAGTTCGACGTATGAGGGTCAAGCAGATCCGTTCCCAGGAAGCCGACAGTCCGGCAACAGCACATGAGATTTGATTATAGTGGTGAAGGTTTCGTGCAGGACCATCCACACTTTTTGAAGGGCCGATTACAGAGACCTGGTGCATCGAGTGCCACAAGGTCCCCAAACGACCATCTGCATGTTTTGAATTCAGAGTTGTCCTTCTCCAACACTAGTAGACATCCAAGGCTATAGAACCCAGTGTGTCCTGCTATTTACCCATAGCTGGAAGGAGAAGAAGAGGATTCATACCTTTCCCAAGGGTATTAGCACGTAAGTGAATGTAACGGATTCGAATGGAATTCGAACACGGCTCTCCGATTCCTCAATCCAAGCTGCTATCCATTACTCCACCCTGCCTGCCTGCCTGACTCACTCACTCTCTCTCTCTCTCTCTCTCTCTCTCTATATATATATATATATATATATATATATATATATATATATATATATATATATATATAAATATGTTTTTTTCGCTACACAGTTCTAACTATGTTTCAAAAATGGAAGCTAAGAGCCCCGAATTTAATTTTTGTAATTAAATTAAAAAGAATTAGTTACATTTTATCCTCAAGCGAAAAAAAAACATATTTTAAATCAATTAATTTATAATATTAATGCTCTATAAATTTACATTGAGCACTATTTTGTAAAAATGAAAATATCTATAAGAACACCGGATTATATATCTTACTGTTCTTTCTTTATTATATATATATATATATATATATATATATATATATATATATATATGCAGTGAAACCTCGTTTCACGAAATTAACACGTTCGGAACCCGAATTGTTCGGAAACCGGAACTATTTTTCAAATAAATTTAATGTATCGAAACAAAAATCACATTTCAATAAAATTGATAAAAACAAAAGCACGCCCCGAAAAAACGAATGCATACAACACGGCTGTCGACTCAGAAATGATTCCGTTCGGGTTAACTCGGTTCCTCAATGTTGTTCGAGAACCGAAATTTTGTTCGATAACCGAGGTATTTTCATCTCGAATTGTCTGTTCGAAAACCGATTTGTTCGGCATGTGAGACGTTCGAAAAACCGAGTTTGCACTGTGTATGATTAATATAATAAAAAGTTTTGGCACTTAGCTGATTTTTTTATTTTTTATTTTAAGTGTTTCACCCCAAACAAGGCCTGGCGTGCCATTAGCTTAGAGTTAAACTAAGATTAAATAGGGGTATTTGAGGAAAGGACAAAAAGAAAGACGTGCTCACGATCAACACATCAGAAGATGTCGATTGACATTACATTTAATTTTTTGACGATTATAGATATCAGGGAAGCAAGTAAGTGGAAGGGAGTTCCACTGTCGAGAAGTGCGAGATAAGAAGCTGTTGGAGTAGAAGAGACGGTTATATTTAACCGTTTCGACAGTGAAAGAGTGGGACCGAGATGCCAAACTAGTAGCACGCTTAAATTCATGCAGTTGGGGTACCAGTGAAAATGATGCAAAGAAAATATTTGCAGAGGGAAGCCACATCACGTCTGTGAGAAAGTGACTGTAGACGAGATGCCATGGCAGGATCTATCACATTGCAGATCCGTCTCTGAATTTTGTCGAGGACCTCGAGATGAACAGCGGGAGCACAAAACTATATATGACAACAGTATTCAGTGCAAGGACGAATGGTAGATTTGAATGAGGGACACAGGCGAGAACCACCTTCGGGCGCGACATATAGAACCAAACTTTCTTGAGGTAGATGTAGCTATTGATTCAATGTCATTGTTCCACCACAGGTTAGTGGAAAATGAGATCAAGAAGGGCGTAAGGAGATGCTCTCGTGAAGTTGAGCATCAGACATGTTGATAAGAGGCAGGGAGGGTTCTCTATGGTGGGCAAATAAGAGCAGTTTTGAAATTTTCAAGTTATTTCTTGCTCCTATCAACCATGAGATTGGATCTCCATTCCAAGATTAACGGCCAGTTTAATTTTGTTAGCAATACCGGATTTACTATTGAGGCAGGAGCAAATACAAGTGACGTCTGCGTAAGAGCTTGTTAATTTCCCTCGAAAAGTTCTCCACTGCCTTAACCGGGTATTGAACTCACACTCTTTGGGTCCTGTCACTGGATCTAACCAACGTCTTTATCCACTGTGCCATGTGTCATTAAGGACAAATTTAAGGAGGACGTAAATAATGTAACTTCTTACCTTCACAGCATTAATTCAAAAGAGGGCTCAATTTGAAGAATAGAGTAATCATTATTTATTAGAAATTTTTTACGGGTGGACAAAAACAATTACCCACTACATATAATCATTGATAACCTGGTTAATTTCCCTCTGAAAGTTCTCCAGGAGATAACTGATAACTGACATCTATTAAATATGGCACGTGGAACTAGAACAGTCTACCCCAGTGAGTGAAATAAAGGGTTCAGTTCGACATTCTAACCACCTGAAGAAAGCCGGAGGGTATAACGGCCGAAACGTTGTAATAAATATGGCGACGAAGATGAGGACAATAATCCGAATAATGTAAATAATGTACATAATACCTCATCTCAGAAATATAGACAGAAATCGAATGGTGTTATATATATATATCCCATCCGGTCGACAATTCTTCTCGAATTCTCTTGACTCGTTCCTTCCAAGTATCTCTGTCGGCAGATCTTCCAGATGGCATCCAGAGTCATGTACACGTCGGTCAATGTAGGTGTGATGAGGTCTTCCAACCTATCTTTTGCCGCGCAATACGTTCCATAGGAGGGTGTCATTCGCATGTTCTGACTTCGTTCTCCAGGAGTGACCAGCCAGCCGAAGCCTTCTCTCTCTCTCAGCAAAACTGAGATGGAAGGAACGTGTCCATACAGGCGTTTCTTTGTTGGGTGTGTCTTCCAGCTGCAACTCGCAACATTCTTGTGTATGTTACGTCAAGTGATGCTTCTGGATGTCTCGTCAACCGTAGAGAAAGACAAATTCTACCGTGGCCTTGTCAGAGAAGGAGACTTCCAGATGGTGCTCAGGCCATCAAGGACACCCCAGACCTTGCCTTCGCGGATTTTGATGTCTCTCTCCGTTGACTCGATGTTGCTGCCGAGGTAAACATGGTGTCACTTGGTCCTTATTATTTTGTTTTTCAAATTTTTCTAGATTATTTAAAGCCGAAACATATAGGGTGGATCAAAACTAGGTTCAAAATAAAATTCGTGATGTGCTAGTGCTGCAGCTCAGAACCAAAGCTAACCCTGCTGAACTGTTCTTTTAGCGAGATGGAGCACCTCCCCATTATATTTTGACAGTAAGGAACTACCTTAACCAAACCTTTCCACAGCGTTGGTTCGGAAGAAGAGCCAGCATTGAATGGCCACCACGTTCACCTGACCTAAAACCAATAGATTTCTTTTTTTGGAGGTGGGGTATGAATTCATGCCTTTGTGCGTATTTCAATGTAATGAACCGTTCAGGCATTCGAACTCGGCTCTCTGACTTCCCAAGCGGTCACCCATGTAGATTCTACCCAGGCTAGACGTTGCTTAACCCTTTGAGCCCTACGTTCCTGCACAATTTCAATACTTCTGCTGAGCTCCTGAATCAAAATTCGCAAATAATTGGAATATAATGTTTCACGCCAGATATAAAAATAGTTTTTACCCACCGTTCAACCGGAATTTATCCACCGTTCAACCGGTGACTGGACATTGTGATTTTTCTCTACCACTGTTCAACCGGTGGCTGGGCATTAAGTCCTTTTTCTTCCACCCGTTCAACCGGTGACTGGACGATTTTCTCTACCACTGTTCAACCGGTGGCTGGACATTAAGTCATTTTCTCTACCACCGTTCAACCGGTGGCTGGGCATTAAGTAATTTTTCTCTACCACCGTTCAACCGGTGGCTGGGCATTAAGTCATTTTTCTCTACCACCGTTCAACCGGTGACTGGACATTGTGATTTTTCTCTACCACTGTTCAACCGGTGGCTGGGCATTAAGTCATTTTTCTCTACCACTGTTCAACCGGTGGCTGGACATTAAGTCATTTTTCTCTACCACCGTTCAACCGGTGGCTGGGCAGAAAGTCATAATTCTCTACCACCGTTCAACCGGTGGCTGGAGATTACATCATTTTTCTCTACCACTGTTCAACCGGTGGCTGGGCAGAAAGTCATAATTCTCTACCACCGTTCAACCGGTGGCTGGGTATTACATCATTTTCCCTACCACAATTCAACCGGTGGGTGGGTATTACATCATTTTTCTCTACCACCGTTCAGCCGGTGGCTGGGTATTACATCATTTTTCTCTACCACTGTTCAACCGGTGGCTGGGTATTACATCATTTTTCTCTACCACTGTTCAACCGGTTGCTGGGTATTACATCATTTTTGTCTACCACTGTTCAACCGGTGGCTGGGTATTACATCATTTTTCTCTACCACAATTCAACCGGTGTGTGGGTATTAAATCATTTTTCTCTACCACCGCTCAACCGGTAGCTGGGTATTACGTCATTTTTTCTCTAACACTCGTAAAGCGGTGGTCCGGGATCAAATGGTTAAATTCGATGATCGTACGATAATCGGTGTTTCTATGGCCGTAAGCTTATTTCGTTTTGTACAAAATTCTTTAGACTTTTCTTTTACGCTGGCCAAAGGGGCAAAACGAACGGGCGAGGAAGATGGCGGACGCTGGTCGGGTCTTTATGTCTCGATGCCCGGGGCGGAGACATCTGCTTGAGGCCTCAAGATTGGCGCTTTATATTAGGTTTTCAGACAATGTTAAAACTTTCTAGAATACTTCGAATTTCGATTTTTTTTTTAATTAATTTTACGATAATGTCACTACGACGCAAGAGGTTACTGAAGATGATAAAGATTATAAGAAGACGCAAGTGAAGAGAAAGGGCAATAAAAGAACGGTTATTAGGAAGACAAAAGCTGGCGGTGGTTGTTGCATTTAAGTCTTTAAAGATTGTAGTTGGCAGGGAGGCAATAAATCGGAAGGGATTCCTGTAACACTAAAGTTTCACTCTTAGTAGTTGAAAGGAATGTGAGATAGGATTTCATGGGTTCTTTTGAAAACCCCAGATAGAAATGGAGCATTGGAAAAGCTGAAATGTTGAAATCCTTGATGTGAAATAGTTGCAATATGAGATCAGGAAAGTAATTGTAAAGCATGATATTTGTTGTAACCTAGAATGGGTTGCTGAATGAGGAGTAATCAAAACGAAGGTTGAAAATGAAATTGTAATCTTTATAACATCAACAAAATACAATACTCGCCAGCGGCGTGAAGTAGGTAAACCACAGCTAGTGATGGACTAATTAGACAGCATATTAACTCCACTTATGATAGTGTTCAACGTATTTATGAGGATTGGGACATACCCATTAGTGTTCATAGGTACGGTATATAACTCTTTCTATTACATATTTTATTTAGGTAGTCTGAGATAGATAGATGTACAGACTCAGATAGATAGATAGATAGATAGATACATAGATAGATAGAATGACCAGACTGAGATATATAGATATATTCATAGACAGAATCTATAAATATCCATCTATCTATCTGTCTATCTATCGATGTACAGACATAGATAGATAGATAGATAGATAGATAGAATAGATAGATAGATAGAATGAACAGACTGATATATATATATATATATATATATATATATATATATATATATATATTGATAGACATAATCTATCAATATCGATGTATCTATCTGTGTATCTTTTCGATGTACAGAGAGACATAGATAGATAGATAGATAGATAGATAGACTGAACAGACTGAGATATATAGATATATTGATAGACATAATCTATCAATATCGATCTATCTATCTGTCTATCTATCGATGTACAGACAGACATAGATAGATAGATAGATAGATAGAATGACCAGACTGAGATATATAGATATATTGATAGACAGAATCTATCAATATCGATCTATCTATCTGTCTATCTATCGATGTACAGACTGACATAGATAGATAGATAGACTGAACAGACTGAAATATATATAGATATATTGATAGACAGAATCTATCAATATCGATCTATCTATCTGTCTATCTATAGGGCTATCTATCGATGTACAGACTGACATAGATAGATAGATAGATAGATAGATAGATAGATAGATAGATAGATTGATAGATTGAGATATATAGATATATTGATAGACAGAATCTATTGATATCGATCTATCTGTCTATCTATCTGCCTATCTATCGATGTACAGATTGACATCGATAGATAGATAGATAGTGTTGTAACTTAGAAAAGGTTACTGAATAACCAAATCTGTCAAATACCTTCAAGATATCTAAAGCCACAGCCCTAATATTGATAGACTTATTCGGCAATAACCAGTAACATATCGGCAATTGACCTAGAGCAGAGGTCCCCAAAGTGGGTTCCAAGTAACCCAGGGGTTCGCAAAAGAGTTCCTAGGGTTCCGTGACAGAAGTTCAGAGTGATAAATGTTTAAAATAACACGCTCGGTAAATAATTACTAAAATAATAATCGCGAACAGATTTAAATTGGTCTATAATGTTGTGATATATCATATAATACTTTTCTATATCACTGAATAATTATTGTATCATGCTACTGCTGAATTGAAAAGTAATTATTGATTGGGATATCATCTGTGTACTATATATAAATTTTTTATTACTTCAAACTTTATTTTATGTGGATACAATGCAAATGTGTAGCATCCAAGATGGAAGATCAAACAAGTAATGTGGGAGTGGGCATCGCAGAGTTATTACAAATGAGTTAAGAGCAGAATTCGAAGAGAATTTACGAGCAAAATATTATGTTTATCAGCAGAAGCTTTTGAAACCTGAAACTGAGTGAAGGGATATTTAACTTTCTATTACAATAATGTTAAATTTATATACATCATACTTATTATAAAACCCAGGTTGTGTGTGTGTGTCTGTACGTTTATATATTGGATCGGATTTCCTACATTTTTCAACCGATTTCAACAAAACTTCACAGGACCTTGCAGTGGTTCTGACAGCGCCAAAAATTGGAAAAACACAATTGGTTTTTTCACAAAATCAATTTGAAAACACGATTAAGAGGCATCGCGAGTATGAAAGAGGGACAACTCATATCGAGTTATACTTATTATAAAACCCAGGTTGTTTGTCTGTGTGTGTGTGTGTGTGTGTGTGTGTGTGTGTGTGTTGTTCGTTTATATATGGTATCAGATTTCCTACATTTTTCAACCGATTTCAACAAAACTTCACTTTTTTGGCAGGTAGTGTTTCTTATTGTCTTGCACACTTTTTTTCTTTATTTTTACATTCAGAATGCTTTAAAAATTCCATTTACAAGACAATTGTTTATAATAAAATTCTATTCAATCCATAGACTCATAACGATTGTAAACAATGTTTTTGTTTGAATTTGCGTTTTACCAATTCGTAAAAAACAAAACAAAAAAAAAACTAATTAAGACATGCGTGTCCGTCAACCTTAAACAATAATCTTTATCAATTTTATTTTACAGTCTTTATGATGGTTGATACTTGATCTATCTCTTATTGTTACATCCCCGGGCAACGCCGGGCTCTACTGCTAGTATATATATATATATATATATATATATATATATATATATATATATATATAAAAAAATTAATAAATTTTATTTTTTATTCAAACATATTTTTATTAGTTCAAACTTTCAAATGTGGATACGATGTAAATATGGTGTATCTGTGATGGAAGATCAAATAAGTAATGTCGGGGAGTGGGCATTGCTTGGTGGACTTACTTTGCGTTTGGACACCAACTTTAGTGTTTCTATGTCCGTTTTCTTTATTATTTCATTTTTTTCATGAGTCGTCTTGACTACGAAGTCCGGTGGAGGAAACAAATTCCATTTTCGGGGACTCAGCTTTAAAATGGAGAAGAAAGTTCAACTGCTGGTGATGTATTGGACATTAGATAAAAGCGCTCGATGTATAGTAAAGGTGGCCGACAACAAGAGGATTAAGACCTGGCATTAGATTAAATCGATTGTCAGGTAGGAGTTGAAAAGTCGAAATCACTATTCACAAAAAATAAAGTGAGACAAATCTTAAGTCAAGCAGTCAGATAGATAGATAATAAGTCCGATATAAACACACGCACACACACACACACACACACACACATATATATATATATATATATATATATATATATATATATATATATATATGTCTGATTGAATAAATTACATACACTATACCTGCTTATTTTTATCTTAATCCTTTCATATTGAGGAATATTTTTCCGTGTATTACAATAGAAATATTCGTGAATATGAAAGGATTATGATAGAAATAAGCACACATGATGTTTGTAATTTATTCAATCAAACATGCATAAAAGAGAATTTGCTACCTATATATATATATGTGTGTGTGTGTGTGTGTGTGTGTGTGCGTGCGTGTTTTTTTGTGTGTGTGTATAATATATATATATATATAAATTCTATATATATATTTTATATATGTGCCGTGCTTATTGGAAAGCGTTCAATACTAGTGATGGATCTAACATATTTAGTGGAATGTAAACTCATATCCATTCAACTAAGACATATATATATATATATATATATATATATATATATATATATATATATATATATATATATGTCTTAGTTGAATGGATATATATATATAGAGAGAGAGAACGTGCCCCCCCAAATTAATATTATTATGTATTGTAATAATAAACCCAATTGTCGCTCAAATGATCTCAAATTTAAGAAAATTCCGTTTCAAATAATTTTTGTTGACTGTATTGATTTATCTCAATGAGGATCTATCAGGAAGATGGGTCTGATATGTCACTATTAACAAAAGAATAGATAAAATAAAATATAGACTCAATTCAAAATGGAAATTCAGGCAGAGATATTACAAATGAGTTAAGAGTATAATTCGAAGAGAATTTACGAACAAAATATTATGTTTATCAGCAGAAGCTTTTGAAACCTGAAACTGAGTGAAGGGAGGAGATATAGAAGATATATTCTTATTTAACATTCTATTACAGAGCCACCAGTTGACATGAGAACAAAACAGACCAGAGGCTATATGGTACCTCGTTCGGTGAGCTGAGAAATGATGACGAGCCGGCAGAAAGAGGTGTCTATTGTGATGGCAACTGTCACATTCGCACACCCAGAGAAAGTGATTCTTGCTATTTACGTCGAATAAACAGACGGTGTGAACAAAGGAGAATATTCTGGTTTCACCTGGTATTTCCAAGAAAATGGTAAAAATCCACACGCACACACACACACACACACATATATATATATATATATATATATATATATGTTACAGTGTGCAGCTTATATTTTATATCATAAAGAAATAATTTATATAAAGAATTAAATAGAAATGTTAATGTGATTAATGGCGAATTCACTTCGCTAACAGAACTCTATGAGACATTAACTTATTATCAATTCCTTGAATAGTAAAATCGTTATATTGGATTATACTAAGTCCATTTCACTTTAAAAAGATAAATTCATATAACAAGAAAATTTCATAGATTTATATCTTTTCAAAATTCAAAGAAAATTCTCAATTCATCGATTTGAATAAGCACACTAGCATTGCGACATCGCACGCTTGAAAACATATATTCAACTGTCAATATATAGTATATTTTTTTTAAAACAATCAGCTTTCCCTCTACATATATTTCGTCGTAGTGTCGGCATATATATGGGAAATTGTCGCCCCGAGGATGACAATTTGCTTTTGTCGAAAGTACTTGGCAGGCGTCTTCCATTTGACAACTTGAATATAAGGATCTTATTATTCAAGGAATTGAGAGTAAGTTAATGTATAATTTGTGCTGTTAGAGACGTGATTTCACCATTAATCACATTAACATTGTTATTTAATTCCTTGTACAAATAGTTTCTTTAAGAATTCATATATATATATTTTTGTTTCAATCTTTGCAAGTAAAGTCTGATGATCCGCAGTCCTTTAAAAGGGGTGTGGTGAAATAATTTATTACATGGAACCTTAAAGTGGTCTGTTTTTATTTAAATTATTTGCTCCAGATTTACATTGAGCTCTCTGGATTTTATCCTCCTTGGGTTTAGGATTACCTAGTTTTTCATAAACTAAATATATATATATATATATATATATATATATATATATATATATATATATATATATATATGTGTGTGTGTGTGTGTGAAAAGTTCTAATGTTTAAATTTCAACATTTCAACAAACAAATGCGTATGTATAGACATAACACCACCCGTATACATACATATCTCATATCCGAAACTGCCCACATATGTTTATATATGTATGAGTCTCGACGGACGACCAAGTATGTATATGTGTCTGCATACATCGATGTTTGCGTTAGTACGATGAATGACAAAACGACGAAATTTCCCCCACCACTTCCACAATAACACCAATACACGCAATCTACATAAACCCAAATTTTTTAAAACATTAATCAGTTTGTCTGACGATCGCTAAAGCGTGAAACCCATGGTCACAAAGTACTATACACGGAATCGAACATATTAGCTCTATCACGCATATTGAGCACTTTCCACTAGGTAACGCGCATATATATAGACATTCAACATCATCACTTGTTAAGACACCAGAAGTGTTCTAACAAAATGGGTATTTTTGTAGTGATTCTATAACATATTTATGTTATAATTTTCGAATAAATTATATTTGCTCTACGCTGTATTGAGCACTCTTTTAAGAATAGCATTTTTTTGGTTATTGGAATTTATTCCATAT
>CAHIKZ030004759.1:1082500-1107500 GCA_903632075.3 Acanthosepion pharaonis | reverse complement strand
AATCGGGTCGGATAGCTTTTTATCGAGACAAGGCTCTGCCCTTCGACATATCCTCGTCTGGGGATCCTCTCTGCTCGGAGGCAGAGAGTTTGACTAACACAGCTGAGGACGAATCTCCAGCTGAAAGATATTTATTAACCGCCCCAACCGGTCAGATGTGGCACAAGCCCGAATCTAATATGGGATATCCGAGCACGTAGGTTAGGCCAAAAATTCCCCGTACACCCCGTATAAAACGGGACTAGGTAGCTATTTCCCGAGACGAGAGACTGCCCTTCGACATATCCTAGTCTAGGTTTCCTCTCTGCCCGGAGACAGAGAGTTTGACCAGCACAGCTGGAGACATACAGTATTTACTACTGTATTCATGTGTCTGCCTATATTTCTGAGATGAGGTATTATGTACATTATTTATATTATTGGGACTATTGCCCACATTTTTATCGCCATATTTATTACAACGTTTCGGCCGTTTTACGCTCCGGCCTTCTTCAGGTGGTTGGAATGTCGAAGTGAACCCTTTATTTCGCTCACTAATGTAGACTGTTGTAGTTCCACGTGCCATGTCTAATGGATGTCAGTTATCTCCTGTTAATTCCCCTCTCAAATTTCTCCACCGCCTTAACCAGATATTGAACTCACACTCTTTGGGTCCTGTCACTGGATCTAACCAACGCCTTTATCCACTGTGCCACGTGTCCTTGAGGACCCAAAGAATGTGAGTTCAATACCAATTAAAGCAGTGGAGAACTTTCAGAGGGAAATTAACAGGAGAAAAAATGGGCAATGAGATTAATTAGAAAAGATCCAACTCAATCCATACGACCTTTGGTACGTAAAAGAGCGGTTTCAGCTATGACAGTTCAAAGGTCAGTGAAAAAAGACTTGAAAATGAAATTGGACCTGACACCTGTGAGTAACCTTGTTACTCCAAGACAGAAAAGCCGAAGATTTTTCTTGAATAAGTTGGAAAGTGATCCTGGAATAATATATATATATATATATATATATATATATATATATATATATATATATATATATTAAGAAATGGATAAAGTCCGACAATTTATTTATTAAAGACATTTTTATTTTAACGTACTTTTTTATAGATACAAGTATTTAAGTAAATGTTCTGTTTATAATAAACAGTATTAAATAACATTACCGGCCTGAATGTCCGAGAAATCCTGTCAAAGGACGAATATTTTCTATGAAAATTTCTCGGACATTCAGGCCGGTAAATGTTATTTAATACTGTTTATTATAAACAGAGCATTTACTTAAATACTTGTATCTATAAAAAGAACGTTAAACATAAAAATGTCTTTGATAAATATATATATATATATATATATATATATATATATATATTTGAACTTTATTTCAATTTTTCATGCACTTCCGATCCTTAGCTATAATTAATTAATGATGAACATGTCATTTTTATTTATGTTCGATTTCATCACGATTCTTCTGTTAAGCATGGAGAGTAATTATATAAAAATTCTTATTGTTCAAAGTAGAGTCCAATAGTGTTATAAAATCCTTGGGGAATTCCAGTAAGATATCTTTAATCATTTCGAAGACACGACGGTTCAAGGCTTAATCTAACAATGGGACAATTTTGCAGTTACACGATTTGGACATTTTGCTTTTAACCCAAAGACTTCTTAACTTTACCGACATATACTTATGGTGTAAAAAGAGAATGTTCTGATTTTTTAATTGATGACGTACGATGCTCACTATGAAAATATTCTTATATTTCTGAATTGTTCGAAATGCAAGACTCTTTCTGTTTTCAATGTCTCCCTTGGTGTTCTTGGACAGCTCCGATGCGGTATTTTTACAATTGAAAGATAAAAAAAAGAGCGCCGGCATCCGATGTGCTCTTGGGAGCTGAAGGCACACTGCGGGTCGGTATGATTTCCCCTCTACAGTAACTTTTTTAAGCACATTCCTAATCTTCCCAGTCCTGTTCTATCTCACGAAATCGCCGCAGGGCTTTTAGTTCTTTAAAGCGTTTTAGGAGGACTTTATTGACAATCGTTTAAATGTTTATCTTAAGTGTGCAAACTAGGTCGCTTGGTGATTACTATTAAGAGATATTTACTCATTTTCTGAATGTGATAAGTCAGACTCATTTGCAGCTCGAAACATCTTACACGATGAAAAATAAGAGTGTTATTGAAAAGCGTCGATTGAAATTGCAGAACGTGATTTTCTTTACCTGACACACATTAATGAAAGATGGAGCATAAGGTTTTTCTTATGTAGGTTATCATACATGTTCATTGGTTTAATGAGAAGAAAAAACTGCCCAATCCTCGTAAACGTTGGCGTACGTCTATATTACTCCGAACCCCTACTCTCTTAGAGCAATTTGCAAAGTGATGGCATAGGGTTGGGACCACCAGAAACTATGTAATTATATTAACAATTCATTTAATGTCGGTCTTCAATGTGCAAAATATTCATCTTCGAGTTATTCATTGGTTCAATTATTCGTTTCCCTTAAGATTAATTTTCTTCTACGTATTTTAATATTTATACTTTCAGTTTAACTGCATTCAAATTCCTGCCAATATCTCTCATATTTTGTCAGAGACTTTCCGATCCCCACGGATGTCAACTATTACCATAATATTTAGTCTGTTACAAAAGCTACAGACTTGTACTAACTCCTATACTGAGATTAAATCAAATTTTAGTTTCTTGAAGACAACATATATAAAGGTTATAAATATCCATATTCCGAGCCAATAATTTCTACTTTTCATTTTTTACAAGTCATCTAAACATTATCGTAATTTCTCATATATAATACGCGTTCATCGATAAACACGGGCTCCTAAAATTGTGCTGAAAGCGTGGGGAAATGCTTCTATTCACGCATAATACACATCCCATGTTTGGTTATCAAACCCTATAAATTGTACTTCTCCGATTTCCTTACGACCAGCGGATCCAACTCTCATTCAAGTTGTAATTGAAGACAGCAAAATTTCCGATTATCACGATTCTAAAAGGAAACAGAAATACCTATATTGTGCTTACTGCGCAGACTCACAATCCCCTTTTTTGTTTTTTTGGGGTTTTTTTTCGATAAAATGTGAAATCTAGCGGATTTGTATGTATGTTTTTAAACATAGAATAATTTTGGTATCTGTCTATAATAAATACAAATACAGTAATAAGGAGTGCCAGAGAAAAGCAATGATAACAACAGAGTTGCAATATGAGCTCCGGTAAAAAAAAAAAACATGAAATGATAACAGCAAAATTGCAATATGTGCACTGGTAAAAATGGTTGCTGAAGACATAAGGTTTATAATACCCAGAAATTCATACCCAGAAGTCCTGAAGGACACATGGCACAGTGGATAAGGCGTTGGTTAGATCCAGTGACAAAACCCAAGTGTAAGTTCAATACCCGGTTAAGGCAGTGGAGAACTTGGAGATGGAAATTAACAGGAGATAACTGATAAATTAACATTAAACATGGCACGTGGAACTAGAACAGTCTACCCCAGTGAGCAAAATAAAGGGTTCACTTCGACATTCCAAACACTAGAAGAAGGCCGGAGCGTACAACGGCCGAAACGTTGTAATAAATATGGCGACAAAGATAAGGACATTATTGGAACAATGTAAGAATAATTTTAGTTTCTTGGAGACAACATATATAAAAGTTATAACGATCAAATTTCCAAGAAAATAATTCCTACTTTTCATTTTCCACAAGTCATCTAACATTATCCCAATGGTAAAATCTTCATAAGCAATTGGAAGTATTTGCAAATTTTTAAATATGAAATTATAAACATTTAATGGTTGATAACCCGTGCAGTTATTCATTATGAGAGATGTTTCGACTTGAAGGCTCATTAAAAATTAGTGCGATGTTTCATCTTCAGCAACTTTGTAAATAACCCTTAATAGACCTCTTCAGACCTCCCTGTCCTTTGCAAACTAGCGAAAAAGATACAGGTCTTTTAATCTCTTTAAAGTCTTACGAGGAATATTGGAATTATCTTGATAGTTCTTTTCATGTCGTTCCTCAATATCGATAAGATGGTTGTTCCATTTATTCATTTCACTTAATATTAATTTTCTTCTATGTATTTTTAGATTCATGCCTGCCGTTTGAATGCATTCAAATTCCTTCCAATTTGTCTTGTCCTGTTTAAGAATTTCTAATATCTGTGGATTTTTTTCTTCTATTTGTATTGGTGACAAAACCATTACTATAATATTTACCCTCTGTTACCAAAGCTACTATTTTGTATTGTCTCACTTCGATATTAATGTCAAGTCCTTTTTAGATTTTGATTTCTTGGAGATCGAATAAATCAATATTATAACTATTAGCGTTTTAAGCCAATAATTCCTGTTTTTTTTTCTTTTTTCACAAGTCCTCTAATATCACCGAAAGTCTCCCATGTATAATACGCCTTCATCCATAATACGAACCCTTAACATTTTCCTGAAAATGATGGAAAATGCTTCTACTCACGCATAATATGCACCCCTTGTTTGGTAATCAAACCCTATGAATTGTACCTCTCAAATTTCATTACGTCTAGCGTTTCCTACTCTTATTCAACTTGTAATTGAAGATATTTATCAAAATTTTTGATCATCACGATTCTAACAGGAAACGGAAATACCTATATTGTGCCTACTGCGCAGACTCATTAACCTGGTTTTGTTCGATAAAATGTGCAATCTATCAGATCTGTATGTAGTTTTTCACAAAACATTGTTTTAAACATAGAATAATATTATTCTAAATTAATTTTATGACAATTCTTATTTTATTTTAAATTTGTATTGATAGGTACATATGATTGTATTTGACATTCTTATGGGGTTGCAATCACCGAATGTTAATATCAAATTGTCGTATGTTTGTGGTGAATAGTCATTTCACAATTGAAATCGACCAATGAAACGGCAATTTTTTCAAATATCATTTTTTAGCTGTGCATAATACTCGCCTCTAATTGTGCTTATTGTTTTTCATAAATAATTTCTACATAGGGAATTACGGTAATTGTCGAGATTCTAAAATGCTTATATGCAATTATATGCAAATCTAGCACCTGTTTGACCCCTACCAGAGTTACGGTATTTTTTTAGATGCGTATGTTGGTATGTTTGTTTGCGTGGGCGCTTATATATCTGTGTCTATGTTTGTAATTCATATAAGTGGAGGGTCAAGGATGAAATGAAAAAAAGTCGGAAGGAGGAAAAGAATTTTTTTTTCTTTTTCTTCGGCGGATGATTAACCTGAATGAAAATGGCGATAAGTGTAAGCAGTATGTGAGATTTGAACATGTTTCTCTGTATGCGTGTGTGTGTGCATATGTCTCCGTGCGGGGAATCTAATTGGTACTTACCACTTCAAGCCAAGCACGCCACCATATTCCTGATCAGTTTGAAATTGTGGCTGCGTTTGCTTCCATTTTTTATGGAAGAGCGCACATTGCTGTTGAATCGGAAGTCATCCGGGATTGGACAATAAATTGCCAAGAAGCGTTGCATGGTGTGTAGTTTGGAAGATGGACAAAATTGTAGCTGACAGAAGGTACACGAGTCGATACCCGATCAGTATCTGCTGGGTCAGACCCGAAACTCTTAATGAATCTCGACTAGAAACATCACTGATGATGTGTACTAAAGCATCCAATAAATGTATTTTACGAAATGGATGCATTTCCAAAGTTTTAAATATGAATTTGGGAACGGTTGATAGTCGACAACCGGAGAAGTCATTCGTCATGAGAGACGTTTCGACTTGAATGCACACTGGAAATCACTGTGATTTCTAATATTCAGAAACTTTGTAAATATCTCTGACCAATCCCCTACAATTTACAGTTTTTTTCCCCAATATTTATGGATGTTCTTCCATTTGCTATTGATGACAAAATCATTTCCATAATATTGTGATTTTCCAAGCATAGCTTAGATGTAGCACAAGGCCAAAAGTATGAGGAAACTAGTGATGATTGAACTCACTACTCAGTCATAATTGTTCTAGTGAGACAAGCTTACTAACCATTACACCGCCTCGAGGTACCGAGTTTCCAAATCATTTACTATCTCTTTTGAAAGCTATTAATTTCTGCTGTCTATCTCCGATATTAATATCAAGTCTCTTTTTGATTTCGATTTCTCGGAGATCGAATACATCAATATTATAACTATCAACGTCTTGAACCAATAATTCCTGTTTTTTTTTCTTTTTTCACAAGTCCTCCAACATTAATTTTCGAGATGGTAACATCTTTATATGCAAATGGAGGCATTTCTAAAGTTTTAAATATGAAGATGGAAACGGTTGATAATTGACAAACGGAGAAATCAGTCATCACGAAAACTTTTTCGACTTGAATATACATTATAAATCAGTGCGGTTTCTAATCTTTTGGCAACTGTACATCTATCTCTGATCAGTCCCCTGAATCTCTCTTTGTTTTCTTTTCCTTATTTACGAATATGTTGCAGCTCTTCCAAGTTCTTCATTGTTTTATTTTTAAGCGGATTGCTGAAATATTATTGACAGATTTTGTGATGTCGGTCTTAAATTAATATAAGATGGCAGCTCAACTTTTTCATTTCACTTAATTTCACTTTTCTTCTGTGTATTTTCAGACTCATGCCTTCCGTCTAAATTCCTTCCAATTTGTCTTGTGCTGCAAAGCTGTTATTCTGTCTAAGACCTTCCAGTGTCTGTGGATTCTTCCATTTCGTAATGATGACAAAACCATCTCAATAATAGCTACTACTTTCTAATGTCCTACTTTGATATTATCTTCTGTTGTCTATCTCAGATAATCATCTCAATTTCTTTGATACAACGTCACGAACCAAAAATTCCTGTTTGTTCTTTTTTCACAAGTTCTTTAACATTAACTGTCGAGATGGTAAAATCTTAAGATGCAATTGGAGGCATTTCCAAATGTTAAAATATGAAGATGGAAACGCTTGATAATTGACAACAGGAGAAGTCAGGTTGGTTGGTTGATTGGGTTTTATAGCATATCAACTACCGTAGGTCATTTAATGCCAAATTAAGTTTTATATATATATATATATATATATATATATATATATATATATATATATATATATATATATATATATATATAATATTATATATGTATTTATATATATTCTAAATATACAGTACTATTAAACGTATAACTGGCAACATTACTCTTTTCTAAAAACGTATAGCTGGCAACATTATTTTTTCAAAAACGTATAGCTGGCAAGATTATTTTTTTTCAAAAACGTATGGTAGCAACATTATTTTTTCCAAAAACGTATAGCTGGCAACATTATTTTTTTCAAAAACGTATAGCTGGCAACATTATTTTTTTCAAAAACGTATAGCTAGCAACATAATTTTTTTCAAAAACGTACAGCTGGCAACATTATTTTTTTTAAAAACGGAAAGCTGGCAACATTATTTTTTTTTTCAAAAACGTATAGCTGGCAACATTATTTGTTCAAAAACGTATAGCTGGCAACATTATTTCTTTCAAAAACTGATAGCTAGCAACATTTTTTTTTTTCAAAAACGTATAGCATGCAACATTATTTTTGGCAAAAACGTATAGCTGGCAACATTATTTTTCCAAAAACGTATAGCATGCAACATTATTTCTTTCAAAAACTTATAGCTGGCAAAATTATTTTTTTCAAAAACGTATAGCTGGCAACATTATTTTTTTTTCAAATACGTATAGCTGGCAACATTATTTTTCAAAAAACGTATAGCTGGCAACATTATTTTTTCAAAAACTTATAGCTGGCAACATTATTTTTTTCAAAAACGTATAGCTAGCAACATTATTTTCTTCAAAAACGTATAGCTGGCAACATTAATTTTTTTCAAATACGTATAGCTGGCAACATTATTTTTCCAAAAACTTATAGCTTGCAACATTATTTTTTTTCCAAAAACGTATAGCTGGCAACATTATTTTTCCAAAAACGTATAGTTGGCAACATTATTTTTTTCAAAAACGCATAGCTGGTAACATTATTTTTTTCAAAAACGTATAGCTGGCAACATTATTTTTTTTCAAAAACGTATAGCTAGCAACATTATTTTTTTCAAAAACGTATAGCTGGCAACATTATTTTTTCAAAAACGTATAGCTGGCAACATTATTTTTTGAAAACCGGATAGCTGGCAACATTATTTTTTTTAAAAACTTATATCTGGCAACATTATTTTTCCAAAAACATATAGCTGGCAACATTATTTTTTTTCAAATACGTATATCTGGCAACATTATTTTTTCAAAACCGCATAGCTGGCAACATTATTTTTCCAAAAACGTATAGCTGGCAACATTATTTTTCCAAAAACGTATAGCTGGCAACATTATTTTTCAAAACCGTATAGCTGGCAACATTATTTTTTTCAAAAACTTATAGCTGGTAACATTATTTTTTTCAAAAACGTATAGCTAGCAACATTATTTTTTTTCAAAAACGTATAGCTGGCAACATTATTTTTCCAAAAACGTATAGCTGGCAACATTATTTTTCAAAAACGTATAGCTGGCAACATTATTTTTTGAAAACCGGATAGCTGGCAACATTATTTTTTTTAAAAACTTATATCTGGCAACATTATTTTCCAAAAAAATATAGCTGGCAACATTATTTTTTTCAAATACGTATATCTGGCAACATTATTTTTTTTCAAAACCGCATAGCTGGCAACATTATTTTTCCAAAACGTATAGCTAGCAACATTATTTTTCCAAAAACGTATAGCTGGCAACATTATTTTTCAAAAACGTATAGCTGGCAACATTATTTTTTTCAAAAACTTATAGCTGGTAACATTATTTTTTTTCAAAAACGTATAGCTAGCAACATTATTTTTTTCAAAAACGTATAGCTGGCAACATTATTTTTTTCAAAAACATTTAGCTGGCAACAAAATTTTTTCAAAAACGTACAGCTGACAACATTATTTTCCGAAAACATTATCTGAGGCCTTGCTCTTGGATGTAGTTTATCGTCATACCCAGGACGCGGATGCAGTTTATCGCCATACCCATGACGTGGATGTAGTTTATTGTCATATACAGTAACTATGGCAATAAACTAGATAAAACAGACAAATAACACTTCATACTAACTCACAAGCATCTGGTATCCAATAATAATATAACATATCTTAGCAACATAATAATTACAAACGCAACCAAAACTATTATTGTTATGATCAGAAAAAAATATGCCAACAACAACAATAATTCTGAACTAGATAAATATAAAGTAAACAGCCAGACCTGCTCCTCACAATACATTGGGGTAACTTGCAGAAAATTAAAATAACGTATCTATGAACAGAAAATGGATTTCATGCACAACAATTTATCAAACGCATTAATTATGTATAGAAATTCAACCACAACTTACATAAACGAAAAATTCTGGAAAATGCCGCTATTCAATCTTTGGAAATAATGACGTAATCAAGATGTTGACTTTCCATATAATTTCAAAAATGAGATTGGGAAGGAAGCCTTCATACATACCAGAAATTGGGCTTGACAAAGCTATTTTCCTGAAAAAATAGTTTTAGCATATTTTATAAATTCCAACCGACTATATCACTAATCCAGATTAGGAAACAGAAATTACGATTACTATTACCATCTAATTATCTGTATATATATATACTTACTTTCCCTGACGATCCGTTTAGGTGAAACCTGGGTAGGTTTGTCTGACTCACTAGGTGTATCTAGGTCTGCTCTACGGTTGTATTAAGCTCTTTTGTTAGTTAGTTGTTACTCGTATCGGGGTTTTTTTCTTTGGGCTTCAGACCTGCATCTGTGCGATTTTTTTGTCGACAAAAGTTCATGTTTGTAGCTCTTTCTTTTTTTAAAAACCTTTTTGCCTCGAGATTGATTTGATTATTAGCAAATCAAAAATTCGAGGGTTTTCGAAACAAGTCTAGCCATCTATAATTATATATATATATATATATATATATATATATATATATATATATATATATATATATATATCAGTTTTCCATATCTATGTATGTATCTATCAACCACCCCACTTGTGTTTTTTTTCAGTCAGCCCATACCTATCCATTCATATATCAATATATTTATCTAAATCACTATTTATTTCCAGATATGTAACGATCTATCTCAGTATTTTGATATCTACGGATATGTTAGTCTATCAAATACTCGACATCTGTTTCTTCATAGCTATCTATTTTTCTCTTCATATCCATCTATTTCAATCTGCTCATATCTATATATCTCTTTCGAGATATATATATATATATATATATATATATATATATATGTGGTGCAGTTCAATTTATATTACAATGAATCATTCATACAAAAAGTAGATTAGAAAAGTTAATGATATAAAAACAAGTTAATGATACCAAAAACAATATAATTTCCATACTTGAAGATGACTGAATGTACAGTCGAAAGTACTTGCGTATTAAAGAAAGACCTTATACAGCTTATAATTTTAAAAAAAAAAGGATCATGAGATTCATCGAGTGTTTTGTAGGTTAATGCACCTTTAAAATTTTGTTTGCCAAAGTTTCGCCATTTTATATCATTAACCTTACTAATTTTTTGTATGAATGATTCATTTTAATATATATATATATATATATATATATATATATATATATATATATATGATAATAAAACAATTATCATGAAAGTATTTAAAAAAACGGCACAGGAAGCTACGTTACGGCAGTAGAAAAGGGACTTAAACCGAGATGCCAGGTCAGGACAAATAATATTGCAGATTATTCTTTTGATTTTATCAAGAATCTCTAAACATATAGCAGGAGTTCTAGACCAAATGTTGCAGCAATTTTCACAGAAAAGATGAATATTAGTCTTATAAATACATGATGGTTGCAAACTCGTGTTCGAGCACTGCCATTGCTTGAATAACCATAGGTGAGCACATTGATGAGCTGCTCTCATGTGTCTAGAGACATACATTCTTTGGCTCAGGAGTGGAAGACATGGACATCTCTGACAACAGTTCCTGAATCGTCGTTGCCGTGTAGTTTAACATGTCTTTTTAATCCTGCTGCACTTTTGTACACTTTTCTAGACGTTGTATTATCAAGTAACGGGCAATCCGTTCCAAGTTCACATTCATGCGTTCCCTCGTGACTTTTCAGACCAGTTAGGGCCAATAAACTCGGTCACATATAATGCATTTGAAACCAATCTCATTACCCATTTCGTCTTTCGCTTCATTTCCGTACCCCTTCCAGACATCTCTTTTCAGCTTTTCAACATGTTCTTTCTCAAACAAATTCTTTCCTGCATGAACCTCTCTACTCCACTTTCTCGGATCCAATGCCTTGCTCTCCCAGGAGGCCAGAACATCAATATCACACTTCATAAAAGATGTTTTCAAACAATCCTTGGACCTCACTTTCGGTTTCTGAGCCGGCCGCTTTACCTCCAACGATTTCGTCATAGAGTAGTTTCTTGGGCAGTCGTTCGTTCTCCATTCTGACTAAATGCCCGATCCATCTTAATCGACGCTGAAAAATGATCGATTCTATGCTTTGACACCGGGATCATTATCATTAACGCACATTTGCTAGCGAACACCAAGGATTCTCTTTAAACGTTGTTGGTGGAAACATTCAAAACGCTTTATGTGCTTTCTGTTTGTGGTCCAAGGTTCACAGGAATAGAGAATACACATGCATAACAGACTTTTATCTTTGTCTCTAAAGGAATCCCTTGGTGACACCAGATGCAATTCTCCAGTTTTCCAAACGCGTCACTCGCTTTACTTATTCGCATGCATACCTTGACATTAAGGGCTCCAGCCATGTTTAGTGTACTGCTGAAATCCGACAAACTTCCCGACCAATTTCAGGCTCTGACCATATATACAGATTTTTGGTTCTCCAATGCCGGCTGGAAGAACTGGCTTCTTTAGACTGAATGTTAGTCCCAACTCTGTTTCAAAGGCATACATCAAGAGCTGCATCTTGGCTTTTGTATGAGCCAGAATATCAAAACTCTCAGCATAAAGCAGATCTCGAACCAGGTTCGTCAAGACTTTTCTGTTTGCACTTAGACGCCTTATGTTAAATAGCCTTCCGAATCGTTGAGTGCAATCTATGGATCTGTCTACCGGGATTTATTTTGTAAAAATACAAAATTGTGGCACAAGGCCGAAAAAAAGGAGGGGTAAACGGCTGGTCTTCACTAACTATCTTATACCTAGCTAATTTGATTCACGACCCATTACAATTTACTCATTCACTGTACTGATGCGGCATTCACCCTTGGTGGACTGAGCCGGCTTCTTCTTGTTATGAGAAGAAGATTCTTGGGATAAATTACAGAAGTAGGGTACCCAGGCCTACTCGGATAACGTTCTTGCTTGCCTCGGAGTTCCCACAGACGCAGAGACAGGAACGACCAGAAGCCGCCAGTTACCGATGCAGACGCTCCTTGGATTTTCACCAGAGCCCTTGTTAGCCGGCGTGTGTGTCAGACCTGTCCGCCTTGGGTGGCCCTACCAAGAACGAAGTTCCGGGCGGCATAGCTCTGACACTACCGTTTACACCCCGGCCACCGACTGTGAGGTAAGGGTTGGACTTTGGGGGCTTACAGTACCAGGTGTTCCCAAGCGGTCCCCCATCTAAGTACTGACCTGGCTCTACGATGCTTAACTTCGGTGATCGAACGAGAACCGGTGTTTTCAGCGTGATTTGACCGTAAGCACTCATTCACCATAAGAACTCGTCCGTCACCAATCGATCTTCCATGCACCATAATACCACATCCACTCTAGAGAGACCTACAAAACGCGCCCCCTGTCATAGAAATTTAATGATCCTAACACATATGTACAAAATTCTAAGATGACAAAATGAGAGGGGGGGATCTATCTATCATTCTTCCTTACTTCTATCTATCTATCTATCTATCTATCTATCTATCTATCTATCTGTTCATATACATCTATTTTTCTCTTCATAGCTATATATCTATCTCAATCTATTCATATCTATCTATCTAGTTAGCAATCTATCTGTTCATATCTATCTATATATCTATTTTTCTATCCATAGCTTTACATCTATCACAATCTACTGTCCATATCTATGTATATACCTATTTTTCTCTTCATAACTATATGTATATGTGTATATATCAATCTATTCATATCTATCTAGCCAGCTAGCTAGCTAACTCATTATCTATCTAGCTATCTGCCATATCTATATATCTATCTATTTTTTCTCTTTATATGTATAAGGTTGGTGCAAAAATAATGACGTAATAATGTCGTTTTTTGACGTTAAAAAATACGTCAAAAAACGACATTATTACGTCATTATTTTTGCACAACCTAATATCTATCTATCTATCTATCTATCTATTTTCTCTTAATAACTATTTGACGCTGCTCATATCTATCTAATTTTCTTTTCATATCTACCTAGCTAATTAGCTATTTGTTCGTATCTATCTATATATCTATTCATCATTTTTCTCTTCATAGCTACATATCTATGTCAATCTATTCATATCTATCTAGCTAGCTAGCTAGCTGTTTATATCTATACATATATTTTCCCTTAATAGCTTTATATCTATCTAGCTAGCTAGTTAGCTAGCTGTTCATATCTATCTGTATATCTATTTTTCTCTTCATAGCTATATATCTATCTCAGTCTATTCATATCTATCTATCTATCTATCTATCTATCTATCTATCTATCTATCTATCTATCTATCTGTTATGGTCCAGGTTAGAACCAAGGAAGAACAACACGAACACAAGAGTAGAAATAACGAAGATGTGGAAGGTGTTAGTATGTCTGTCAGTCTGGTTTGGAGTGAACTACTATCGGCTCGACTCGATTCGTCCCTCTCTCTTGAGAGGCGTAGTATACATAGTTTTAGGAAGAGTGCATTGTGTAGTTATAGGTAAGGACCCATGATAGATAGATAGATAGATAGATAGATAGATAGATAGATAGATAGATAGATAGATAGATAGATAGTGTTATGGTCCAGGTTAGGACCAAGTAAGAACAACACGAACACAAGAGTAGAAATAACGAAGGTATATTACACGAAATAATAATACAAGATGTGGAAGGTGTTAGTATGACTGTCAGTCTGGTTTGGAGTGAACTACTATCGGCTCGACTCGATCCGTACCTCTCTCTTGAGAGGAGTAGTATACATAGTGTTAGGAAGAGTTCATACTGTAGTTATAGGTAAGGACCTATGGCACTATCTATCTATCTATCTATCTATCTATCTTGGTCTGTTCATTATCTATCTATCTAAATATATATCTATCTATCTAACCGACCTAAAATTACATTAGTACGACATTAGATTAGTACGACGATTATTGTTACATCAGGAATAATTTACTACATTACCCTGTTAACTACTGTTTCCCCACAGAAACCCACTTCATTCTCAATTTTTTTCTTGTAAAATCTAAAACATCCCTAGTGCCTCCCTTTCGCTTTCGACAATTTTTTTCTTTATCACCGTTAACTCTTTTTACTCCTTCATGTTGAAGAATTGTGATAATCTCAGCGAAACGGCAAAATAACGTTGGTATTTTGTTTTCATATCGACGCACCTGATGTCCGCCAGCGTAATGAACGATCAGGCCTTAGCTTTCGGGTGGAGGGGGTGATTTTAAGCGTGTAAACTTTTCCCGCTTCTCCGAATCGAAGATGCAACTTTCAAACCGCTCGAGAACGCAAGCGACGTCAAGAGCGAAAAAGAAGAAGAAGAAATAATACACCTAGCCCACCACTTATGTTGCCTTCTTCCGGCGAAAAGACACATTTTCTCGTCTCTGCGGAATTCTCAGATTGTTTCTATATGGCATCGTCTTCACCATTTTCCTCTTGAAGAGAATGTAATCGTGTGTGAAGTCCACAGTTTGGAAAGCCTCGCAAACGTGGATAGAATCAGCCGGCCTCTTTGCCGTTCAAAGCGTAGGCTAGTAACCCTACAGCATGAACCAGCTCAGTACTAAATAATGTAGATTTTACAAGTACTTGAATGTACAATAAATAAAGTCCGTGAAGGTTACCATAATTCACAAATGCCTTAAGAATCACTCTTTTCGTAAGTTTAATCTAATCAAACCAAAATTTCACAAGTGATTATGCATGAATTTTCCCATATTTTAGTCTACAAATATATAATTTTCATAAGATGTTAAAACTAAAGCTAGAGAAAAATGAATTAGTCCCAACTGTTGCCCTATAAAATCTGCATTTAAATCAAGATGTTCTTGGTAGACACCGTCGAATCTGACTTTTCGAAGATTTAATCTAATCAGACCAAATTTTCACCAGGGATTATAGATAAATTTTCAGACGTTTTTGTCTAAAAATAAATAATTTTTATCGTAAGATGTTAAAACTAAAGCTAGAAAAACATGAATCCTCACAGTTGACCATTAAAAATCTGCATTTAAATCAAGATTTTCTAGGAAGACACCGTCGAATCTGACTTTTTGTAGGTTTAATTCGAATTTAATTAATCCGGATTTAATTTCTTAGTTTTAATCCGGTTTACCCAACAGTAGAAACTTCGTAATTGAAACAAATGAAGAAATTAGTTTGACTGTAAAGTCTAAGATTAAAGCATATGGTTCGTGAATTTTGAGATACAGTAATTGTGAGATCAATCCTTGGGCTGGATAGTACGGATTCAGTAGAAACATGGCTAACCGTAACCAAGCAGCTCTTTAATAACAAAAAGACGAGTTTATCCATGAACCTGGACAGAAAAACTGGAACATTTTAGTGCATAGATAAAATAAAATGTTCGTTTTGAAATTTCCTGAGTGTTACTGTTTTGTTTTCCGGGGTTCAAAGAGACAAGACGACGAGAAAAGCTGTACACGTGTTTATTCTTGACGGTCAACAGTAGAAAAGGGGGTTAGTACCTTTAGTGGCTAATGGAGCTAATTTCTCCTACTTCCAGGGAGTTCTATTAAGGAGATTATTAGGTAATACAGCATCTCCCTTTCTTTATTTAAGATTAGTTTTCTAGTTCTTGATAATATTTATAGTCGTCGTTTCAGCCTGTGTTTCAATGGAATAACTGAAATCAAGACCTTATATTTTTGTTTTTGTTTCAGAGGTTTAATCTCTGTGGTAGTATTACTGTTCTGTCTGAACGGCGTAGTGTAGTGCTTCACTGATTATGGCCATACGGTTTTGTTTGTAGTGGCAGCTGGGTGATTTGTTTTCATCTTGGTATTTGGTGAGTGTAGTGTACTGTTTGGTATTGTCTGTGGCAAGTTGTCATCAACGTTGATTTCGGATCTAGTCGTCTCTCACCTGGCAGGTCTGAGGAACTGTCCGTTGTTGTTCATAATGACGGTCGTCTTCGAGTATAGAATCCAGAGGTTAGCAGTGAATATTTCGAAGACAGTAGGAAAGCGTTGTTCAGGTTAGCAGTGGATATTTTGGTAAAAAGTAGCAGAGCATAGTTCGTCCTTCTGGTTCTCTTCGCCTGACAAGCTGGACTGGACATTCGGGTACAAAAACCGGTGGGGCATGGTAATATTTTGCTGGGATATGCGTAGGATGTGCACCCTTTGGCTTACTATATCAACAGAATCAGGGGGCAATTCGAATTTGAGTTATTATTAGGGAATTGTTTTCTATTGAGCTCAAATTTCATTTGCAATATTATTTCATGATTAAAATGGTCAAAGTATATTACAGAATAACCTTTCATTCAAATATTTTAGATTTATACTTTTTAGTTCTCTATTATGTTTTTTTGAAACATATATATATATATATATATATATATATATATATATATATATATATATATATATATATAAAAGTTATGTTTAGTGTTACAAAACTTTATCACTGCCATAAATAGACAAAAAATAATTTTATTATTACCAGTCGTGATGATAATAAAAAGTAATATATATATGTGTGTGTGTGTGTGTATTTGTATATGATTTATTTTTATAGTATATATATATATATATATATATATATATATATATATATATATATATATATATATAACTGTCTTTTTGTTTTGTTTTTTTTTTTTTTTCTCTTTCATGGACGCCATAGTCTTTGAAGGTTTCTTTAGAGACCAAGTTAATGGCCTTTTAAGCTTCCTACACGTGAATTACAGTAAAATGTTGAATATGTAAGAATTAAATATTAAGAGGTGGGTGGGGCACCAGATTTTTAGAAATAACCAAAGTGTTGCATGGTCCAAAATTGGTTGGGAATTACTGTTGTAATATCTACTTCAGATCAAAATTCCTAAAGTCTAAATACGTAAATTAAAGCAAACACAAGCCTAATATAGACTTATCAACAATACAGACCACAAATCTGTTAGAGTAATTTTCAATATCGATAGTCGACAGTTAGGAGCAGATAATTCTGCCTATCGTTGGGTTGACATAGCTCACTGGTCTTTTGAAAAGTAGGAAAACTTAATGCTATTTATCGTCATTACCCAGGACGGGCAACAAGGTATGACGCAAAACGGCAAGAGTAATTTTCAATATCGGCAGTCGACAGTTAGAAGGAGATAATTCCGCCTATCGTTTTGGTTCACACAGCTCACTGGTCTTTTGAACAGGAGAACTTTTTTGCTATTTATTGTCATACCCAGGACGGGCCACAATTTATGACGCAAAACGGTAAGAGTAATTTTCAATACCAACAGTCGACAGTTAGAAGGAGATAATTCCGCCTATCTTTTGGCTCACTGGTATTTTGAACAGGAGGAAAACTTTTTGCTATTTAGGACTGCAGTTTGAATACTTCTAACGTCTCTGGTTAAACCCTTGTTATTTATTTCTCTGTCCTTGTAGAACAGTAGATAGGTTCGCCTATTGCCCGGTTCAAGCTCCTCTCCGGTCTTTTGAACAGGAGTATTGGTTCATCCCTTGTTTCGTGTTTAGTATTAGGTTTCCGTTTCCTTCTAAATTATTTTTCATTCTCTTTCTTTTCCAGTAGCCACATGAATCTTAGCGGAGTTATTGACTTGTTATCGCCTCACGATGGGACTCATTGCTCTAGAAGGAACTGGAAATACAGTCCTAGATTGAAGACAAAGACTAAACATCTACTCCTCTTCAAAAGGTAATTTAGCAGTGTGAACCAAACGATAGGTAGACTTATCTACTTTTAATTGTCGATTGCCAATATTGAAAATTTCCCTAACCAATTTGCGGCATACCTTGTTGCCCGTCCTGGGTATGACGATAAACTACATCCGCGTCCAGGGTAAAACGATAAACTACGTCCAACAGCAAGGCCTCTGATCAGGATATTTTAAGGAGCTTGGAACCATCTTTATTGATGGTGTTCCCAGGTCCACCCTGACCCGGGTGGTAGTACCTGTTAGGGTTCCAGTTATGGGCAAATAGCTACCCCCCCGCCAAAAGTAAAAAAAGCATTATGAAAATGTAAAAATAGTTTTTAATACCAGAAATACTTTGTAAAAATTATTACGAGAAATAATTTTTTCCAGAAAAAAAAAAACTATTACCAGCAATACATTTTTTTAAAATAATATTAAATGCTATACATTTTTAGGAATTACCAGAAATAGATTTTTGACAAAACAAAATATTTCCAGGAAAATATTGTCGGCATTAAATAACCAATTGAGGTTGATATGCCGTAAAACAAAACAAATCAAACCGAAGCATACCTTGTTGCTATGTCTATATTGGGTTTGTATTTGCTCTAGTTACGTATTGGGAAAACTCTGGTCCTTTTAAATTCTTCTTTGTATGACTTATGTTGGCATCTGTTTTACCAATGCTGCTAACCCTATTTGTTCTGTATTATTCTAATATCCTTCCCAAACATTTCAAGATTAACGCGCAGTTCCGACATTTCTTTGTTACCTACTTTATCAAACTCGTTTTCATAATCTATATACATAGCATTACGTTTGTGGCGTCTCTGGGTGACCACGCTGCTACATAAAATAGTAACAACGAAAAGAACCATTTATTTTTATGTTTTATTAGGAGAGATTCGTAGCAGTCTGGATTCTAAGAGGCTGTGGATGGAATGACACACTTCACGTGTTGGCTCAGCGTTCCTACGCCAGTGGTTTTAGCCCGGCTCTTAAACCTAAGTGTGGGAGGCATATCGACGCTTCAGAATTCTTGCGACCTTCGATTGAATTTGCAACATTTTGGACGTATACCCAAAACCCCGACAAAGGCAAGCTATCACTGTCAGAATACCACGCTCACCAGGCACTCCGGCCAATCGCTGACCATTCTGGCTCTAGCTTTGGAATTCTATAACAATAGGTAGTCGACCCCCTGCATTTATAACTTTGAGTACAAATTTAAGGATACTTCTAAGAGTTTACTAACATCGAGGAAATAGTTCACGCTGGGAACTGTTAGACATGTAATAATGTCAACACATAAGAAGTAATCAACAGAATATCGGTTAAAAAAAAAACGAATGCTGTATCGATAAAAGGGGATCCGTAGAGAAAAGTAAATGATGAAGACATCTAAAATGAAGAATTCAATATACAAATAAATACACAAATAAATATACAAATAAACATATAAATGAAGAAAATAACAGGCGTATAAAAAGAGATAATTAAAGCTACGTGTATATCACTTTGCAGGAATATAATTGACTCAATAATTCGATAATAGTGTTTTATTCATTACACAGACGAGAGGCGTTTTCTCAAGACGCTTGAAAAAGAAAATGTCTTCATGAAGCGGGAACGCATTAACAATAATATAGAAAGAAAAAAAGAATTATAACTCCCTCAGTGTTTTCTTTGATATCCCGGATTCATGTTGCCGATTCCTTTGTATTTTGATTTGGTTTGTGTGAAAAGATAAAAAGAAAAAGGAAGAAAAAATACGAGGAGTAAGCGGAAGAAATATGGCGGAAGGTTGCATCTACGCATGCGTAAAGATTTGGCTCTTCCGCTCCAAAAAATGAAAGGGACGGTTTTGATTGTTATCTTTTTTTACGTTAATGATTTCGTTTTCGTTTTTTCTCAATATTATTTTGAATCATCTTTCGCTCTTTCTTTTTTTTCCTATTACCTGATTTCTTTTATGTTATTTTTGAAGGACTTTTTTTCCCTTTATTTGTCTTGCAGAAGTTAAGATCTGAGCCCCCATTTGATCGGCGCCATATTGCTTCATTTCTTCCTTATAGTTCTGTCTCTTTTCCATTGACATGTCCCTTTGTAATCTTTTCGGGTGTGTTTCCGTCTTTTCAGCTTTTATCATTTACTGTCTATTATTTATTTTCTTTATTTTTTCGGACTATTATTTAATTCTTTCTTTGTTATATTCTAGAGTCTTCTTTCCTTGTGATCATTTCCTTTCTTTTTTTTCTTTCTTTTTATATTTATTTCTCTTTCTTTCTTCAGTTTTTCTATCCCTCTTATCTTCTTCCTTTCTTTCTTCTTGTCCACTTTCTTCCGTCTGGTTCATCTTTCTTTCTTTGTAGTCGATTTTTCTTTCTTTCTCTTATTCTTTCATACATTCTTTACTTTTCATTATTTCTGACTCTGTTTCTTGCTTTCTTTTCATATTCTTTTCTGGCTACTCGTTCATTTTTCTTCATTTATTTATTTCATTCTTTCTTTTTGCTTTCTTTAGTTTTTCTTATTTACGACAGTACCCTATGTTTTTTTACTTTTTTCTGACATTCCAGAGAACACATTTTTTTCAATTTTTCTTTCGCTGTGATCATTTCCTTATATTCTTTCTTCTTTTTTTTTGTTTGTTTCTTTTTTGTTTCCTTCATGCTTTCTCTTTGCATATTTATTTCTCTTTCTTTCGTTCTTTCTTAAATTCTAGAGTCCTTCTTTCTTTCTTTCTTTCTTTCTTTTCTTTTCTTTTCTTTTCTTTTATTTTATCTAGTCCCTTTCTTTCCGCCTGTTCATCTGTTTTTCTTTCTTTTCTTGTGGGAAATTTTTCTCTTCCTTCCTTCCTTCCTTTCTTTCTTTCTTTCTTTCTTTCTTTCTTTTTTTGTTTCATTCCTACTTTCTTTTTGCTTATTTATTTCTCTTTCTTTCATTCATTCTTAAATTCTAGAGTTCTTTCTTTCTTTCTTTCTTTCTTTCTTTCTTTCTTTCTTTCTTTGCTTTTCCAAAGCTTTCTCTTAGTTAATCTATTTCTTTCTTTCTTTCTTTCTTTCTTTCTTTCATTCATTCATTCATTCTTTCTTTCTTTCTTTCTTTCATATTAATATCCCATTCTTTCGTTTTTTTCTTAAAATCTAGAGTCCTCTTTCTTTACTTCAATTTTTCTTTCCCTCGAGTATTTCTTTCTTTCTTTCTTTCTTTCTTTCTTGTTCGTCATTCTTTCACTCCTTCTACCTTCATTAAAACTTCATTGTTTCTTGTCTGCCTTTTCTTTCTTTCTTTCTTTCTTTCTTTCACTCCTTCTACTTTCATTATAACTTCATTGTTTCTTGTCTGCTTTTTCTTTCTTTCTTTCTTTCTTTCTTTCTTTCTTTCTTTCTTTCTTTCACTCCTTCTACTTTCATTATAACTTCATTGTTTATTGTCTGCCATTTCTTTCTTTCTTTCTTTCTTTCTTTCACTCCTTCTACCTTCATTATAACTTCATTGTTTCTTGTCTGCCTTTTCTTTCTTTCTTTCTTTCTTTCTTTCACTCCTTCTACCTTCATTATAACTTCATTGTTTCTTGTCTGCCTTTTCTTTCTTTCTTTCTTTCTTTCTTTCTTTCTTTCTTTCTTATTAATATCCCATTCTTTAATTTTTTCTTGAAATCTAGAGTCCTCTTTCTTTACTTCAATTTTTCTTTCCCTCTAGTCTTTCTTTCTTTCTTTCTTTCTAGAGACCACTTGCTTACTTCAATTTTTTCCCCTCTAGATTTTTTTTTACTTCTTTATTGTCTATTTTTTCTTCTTTTATCTTTCTTTTTTTTCTTTCATATATTGCTTACTTTTATCTTTTTCATCCTACATTTCCTTCTCGCTTTCTTTTCATATTATCTTCTGATTATTCGTTCATTTTTCTTTTTTCTTTATATATTTGATTTCTTCCTATCATTTGGATTTCTTTGATTTTCTTCATTTACACCATTCCGCATTTATACCGCAATTTTTTTTCATTCCCTCAGATCATACTTTTCTTTTTTTTTTACCTTCTTTCATTCTTTAGAATTTCTTTGTCTATTGTTTTCCCTTTCTTTCATTCTTGCTTTCTTAATGTCTTTTTGATTTCATTCTTTCATCTGGCGTTATGGTTTACTTATCATTTTCTTTTCTTTCATCCTCACTCCATTTCATTTTTCATTTTTTTCTTTTAATGATTATCGCTCCTTTCATCTCGGTCGCTTTCTCTGTTATATTTTTCTTTCTGTATTTTTTTTCTTCTGTATATCTTTCACAGTTCTTGTTATCATATTAACATTCTTTATTTGATATTAGTCTGCCCATAATTCTGCTTTTCTTATAACCATTCTGTCTTTTCTTGAACTCTGATTTATACTTTCACACGCAAATTTTCTTCCCTTCTTTCTTCACGTCAGAAAAGATTTCTTTACTTTTTTTTAGATTTTGTATCCTTCTGATCATTATTTCCTTCTTTAGTCATTTTTTATTTGTTGATCCTCCAGTATATCATTCTTTCTTTCTTTCTTTCTTTCTTTCTTTTAAATTTCTTTCTTTCTTTTTGATTATTACTTTCTTTTAAATTTCATTCTTGTCTTCTTTCTTTCTTTCTTTCTTTCTCTTTTCTTTCTTTCTTTCTTTTATATTGTAGTCATATTTCTTCTTCAATTTTTCTTCCACTGCGATCATTTTTCTTTCTTTCTTTCTGTTGAAACTTGGATAAGCATGGAATAATAATAATACAACACAAAATGTACGTAAACAAAATGTATTGAACAAAGGAAAAGGTACACAATATTTACAGTTAGTTTTGGTATATTCTTGGGAAGACTGTTCCTGCAGAATGGGTTGACTTAATCGCAGTCGGGCAGAGTCTCTGGATTCGATCTCCTAATACTTCCTACTATCTTCCCCGTCTTCCGGTACCAACCCATATTTATATGGTCGGTACTCCACTTATGTAAATTAGGTGTATCGTACACAACACTTTCCTTCTTTCTTTCTTTCTTTCTTTTTAAATTTCTTTCTTTCTTTCTTTTTGATCATTTCTTTCTTTTAAATGTCTTTTGTTTAATTCTTTCTTTCTTTTAAATTTCTTTCCTTTCTTCTTTCTTTTTTCTTTCTTTCTTTCTTGTTATATTTAGTCGTTCATTTTTCTTTCTTTCTTGCTTTTTTGCCATCATTTTTTCTTTCGATCTATTCATTTCTTTACATTCTTTCTTACTTTCTTTCTTTCTCTCTCTTTCTTTCTTTTTTCTTTCTTTCTTTCTTTCTTTCTTTCTTTCTTTCTTTCATTCAGCCCCCCCTTACTTACCGGCTGTTCATCTTTCTTTCTTTTCTTTCTTTCTTTCTATTAGGATATTTTTCTTTTTCTTCCTTTCTTACATTCCAGAGGTCACATTTTACTTCAAGTTTTTCTCCCTCTCATGTTTTCTTTTTCTTTCTTTCTTTCTTTCTTTCTTTCTTTCTTTCTTTCTTTCTTTCTTTCTTTTTGCATATTCATTTCTCTTTCTTTCATCCTTTCTTAAATTTTAAAATCCGTTTTCTTTACTTCAGTTTTTTCCTTCTTGCCATTATTTCTATCATCTATTCCCCTTTCTTTCCGCCTGTTCCTTTCTTTCTTTCTTTCTTTCTTTCTTTCTTTCTTTCTTTCTTTATATTGTTCTCTTTCTTTCTTACATTCTAGAGGACGCTTATTCAAGTCTTTCTCACTCTCTAGTCTTATTTCTTTCTTTCTTTCTTTTCGACTGTTCATCTGTCTTTCCTTCTTTCTTGTCAATTTTTTTCTTTCTTTCTTTCCTTCTTTCTTTCTTTCTTTCCTTCTTTCTTTCTTTCTTTCTTTCTTAAATTCTAGTATTCCCTCTCTTACTTCAACGTTTTCTCTTACTCTAATCTTCTTTGTTTCTTTCTTTATTTCTTTCTTTCATCTACCCCTCTTTCTTTCCGCTTTCTTTATATTGTTCTCTTTCTTTCTTACATTCTAGAGGAGACTTATTCAAGTCTTTCTCACTCTCTAGTCTTATATCTTTCTTTTTTTCATCTACTACTCTTTCTTTCCGCCTGTTCATCCATATTTCTTTCTTTTTTGTCGATTTTCCTTCCTTCCTTCCTTCCTTCCTTCCTTCCTTCCTTCCTTCCTTCCTTTCTTTCTTTCTTTCACCCACTTCCTTTTCCCTTTCTTTCTTTCTTTCTTTCTTTCTTTCATCTACTCCTCTTTCTTTCCGCCTTTTTATCCATCTTTCTTTCTTGTCGATTTTCCTTCCTTCCTTTTTTCTTTTTTCTTTCTTTCTGTCTTTCTTTCTTTCACCCGCTTCCTTTGCTTTTCTTTCTTTCTTTCTTTCTTTCTTTCTTTCTTTCTTTCTTTATTTCTTTCTTTCTTTCTTTCCCCCGCTTCCTCTGCCTTTCTTTCTTTCTTTCTTTCTTTCTTTCTTTCTTTCTTTCTTTCTTTCTTTCTTTCAATCTTTCTTTCTTTCTTTCTTTCTTTCTTTCTTTCTTTCATGTACTCCTCTTTCTTTTCGCCTGTTCATCCATCTTTCTTTCTTGTCGATTTTCCTTCCTTCCTTCCTTCCTTCCTTCCTTCCTTCCTTCCTTCCTTCCTTCCATCCATCCTTCCTTGCTTCTAACTGATACCAACACGGAATAGTCCATTATTTTGAAGGCACTGCCAGGAGTCGTTAATCCTTCCTTCCTTCCTTCCTTCCTTCCTTCCTTCCTTCCTTCCTTCCTTCCTTCCTTAATCCTTCCTTCCTTCCTTCCTTCCTTCCTTCCTTCCTTCCGTTCTTTCTT
>CAHIKZ030004759.1:1042500-1075000 GCA_903632075.3 Acanthosepion pharaonis | reverse complement strand
AAAAAAATCTCAGATGCGACCCGTTCATTTGTGTTCCTGATTACATACAGTGCGTGCGTGATGTGTGCCCATTAAGCGTGAATCGTGCGTGTGTCTTAGGGTTTAATATATAAAATGACATTATGTGTGGGAGAGGACGCGTGTGTGTGATTGTGTGTGTGTGTGTGCGTGTGTGAACGTGCGTGTGTGTTTAGTGTGTGTGCCCGCGTTGTGAACTTGTGTGTGGTGTGCATGGTGCGTGCGTGCGTGGATAATGTGTTCTGCGTGTGTGTGTGTTCGTAGCAACGTGAGCTCTTTATGTACAGTTTATATTAAGCAGAAAAGGATAAATGTGTGTGTGTGTGGTAAAATTATATATTTTATCAGAGAAAACTGATTTCAATAAAACTTTTTTTTTAAGTAAGGAAAGTTTTTATTGTCTTGCACACTTTTTTATTTTACATTCAGAATGCTTTAAAAATTCCATTTACAAGACAATTGTTTATAATAAAATTCTATTCCATCGGTAGACTCATACCGATTGAAGTTTATAAAGAGTAAATTCAACCTTGCCAACCGGACGATACTTTTGTTGGCCGAACGGTCAAGGTTTCAACTGTAAATGACAGAGTTCCGTATAGGATGCAGGTTTGAATCCTGTCAAAGGACGAATATTTTCTATTAAAAATTTCTCGTACATTCAGGCCGGTAAATGTTATTTAATACTGTTTATTATAAAGCGAGCTTTTACTTAAATATTTGTATCTATAAAAAGAAAAACCAAAAATGTCTTGAATATATATATATATATATATATATATATATATATATATAAATATAGATATATAAACAAGAGCAATGAATGCTTGGCAACTCACGACTTTTGCAAAAGCAACCCAGGGTCACAAAAATCATCAATCCAACCAAATATGTTAACTCTATTCTGATATTGAGCGCTTTTAGATAGTACCAATTGATATAATATATAAAAATAATATATATATATATGTATACATACACACACACACACACACACACACACACATATATATATATATATATAGAGAGAGAGAGAGAGAGAGAGAGCAGACCTTCTAAAAATAAATGTGTGAAAGCGAAGAAACGAAATAATCTTCAAACACCGCACTACAAATTCAAATAATTTTATTCTGGATTACAAAATAATCATTGTTTTTCAAGTTGAAAGAAACAAGTTATATAGTTAATTTCTTTCTGAAAGTTCTCGAAGAGATAACTGATAATTGACATCCATTAAACATGGTACGTGGAACTAGAACAGTCTACTCCAGTAAGCGAAATAAAGGGTTAAGTTCGACATTCCAACCACTGTAGGGTTGTAGCGTACAACGGCTGAAACGTTGTACTAAATATGGCGACAAAGATGAGTACAATAGTCCGAATAATGTAAATAATGTGCATAATACCTCATCTCAGAAATATAGACAGATACATCATGGGATTTTTTTCAATTAATTTTCACAAGTGTGTAAGTGATTTGCCATAAGCATATACTCAGATCATTTGTGAATATCTTTCCCTATGATACAACGGAGGCACCTCCAAAACTCGTGTTGTTCATAGATTGTCAGCTGATCACTCATCCTAACTTGTTATCGTCCTGGGTATGATGATAAACTATATCCGCGTCCTGGTTAAAACGATGAACTACATCCAACAGCAAGGCCGCTGATCAGGAACTTTTGAGGAACGTGAAACCACTGTGTGTATTCCCAGTTTCACCCTGACCCTCATTGGTAGCACCTATGGGCAAACAGGTGACTACTGGGATCAAAACGTGTAAAAATAATTTTCAATACCAGCAATACATTTTTGTAAAAAATTATTACCAGCAATAAATTTTCGAAGCAAAAATTGGTACCAGCAATATATTCTTGAAAAAAAATATTGCCAGAAATACTTTGTGAAAAAAATATTACCAGCAAAATATATCTTGTTGGCATTAAATAACCCATTGAGGTGTTGATATGCCTTAAAACAAAATAAACGCAAACCCTGATATACAAACTGACTTCTTTACAAAGACTACATATTCTATTCATACGAACCTATCCTAAAACTTTGTCGTCATTAAATAACTCATTGAGATTGATATGCTGTAAAAGAAAATGAACCCAAATCGTTATCCACAAACTGATCTCTTACAAAAAACACATATTCTATTCATACGGACCTATACTAAAAATTTTATCGGCATTAAATAACCCATTGAGGTTGATAGGCCGTAAATCAGAATGAACGTAAAACTTGATCTGCAAACTGATTTCTTAAAAAAAATACATATTCTATTCATACGAGCCTATTCTAAAAAATTTATCGGCATTAAATAACCGAACTTGTTATAACTTCTCACTGGGGGAAAATAGTTGGTTACATTCAATGCCTCGAAAACCAAACTGGTAACATTCGATTATCACCGATTTTAGCGCCAGTAACGATGAACAGATTACCACCCCGGGAGGCTACGTGCCTTGAGAGTCTATTGGGTGTTAAAATCACACCTAGCATCGAGTGAAACTCGTTCTTTTGCAGGAAAAATGTTCGGTTCCCTGTACGGATCCATTATGTACCCGATTTTCGCTTGGCATCCTTTCCGGACCATTATGAAGGCTGATTCCGTTAGCATCTTTTCCGGACCATTAATATGGCCTATTACGATTGGCATCTTATCCGGTCCATTATGTACCTGATTCCAAAGGCATCTTTTCCGACTTAAAACGCGATTCCGCTTGGCATCTTTTTTGGACCATTAAGTACAATTCCGCTTGGGATCTTTTCCAGACCATTATGTACCTGATTCCGCTTTGGCATCTTTTCCAGACCATTATGTACCTATTCCGCTTGGCATCTTTTCCGACCATTGGTACACGATTCCGTTTGCATTTTTCCGGACCATTATGTACCTGATTCCGCTTGACATCTTTTTCCAGACCATTATGTACCTGATTCCGCTTGGCATCTTTTTCCGACCATTAAAAACACGATTCCGCTTTGGCATCTTTTTTTCCGACCATTATGTCCCGATTCCGCTTGGCATCTTTTCCAGACCATTATGTTGTGGCACCTTGCATTATTAGAAATATTCATAGAAATATGATTTAATTTTTTTTTACTCGGTTACTAAACAGGTTGTTGATTTTTTTTTAAAACGGAAAATAACTGAGTTGAAAAAATAATTCACTAAGATTGTACTAGACGATCTTAAGGGAAGAAGAAGAAAGAAAAGAAAAAAAAAAGAAAAGAAAGAAGAAGAGAAAAAGAGTTGTATGATGCATGACCCAATTGAGGGTGGAGATAGGAGTCAGAAAGAGATTTAGGTCAAAGTCTTGGCCGATTTTCGAAAGACAATTGAAGAATAGAATTATAAATAATAAGAAGAAAGAAAGGGAAAAAGACATGATATCAAAACGGGCCGCTGATGTAGACCAGATATCGTCAAAGCATCTGACCGACTTTTTGCGTGGAGAGACTTTATCAATTTGGTTTAGAACAATAGAAATGAAATTTTTAATCGGAGAAAAGTGTCTTTGGGTTGAGGGGAGGACCGGTGGAACGATATACAGATCCTGACCTGTTAAGAATTGACACCCACGTTAATAAAGTGAGACATTTTCAAAGTAGATAATTAAGATTTTCGACTATCAGGAAAAACAAAGAGGTAAAAAAGGGACAATTGCTTTTGGTCAGAGGGCTTAAGAAGGCGGGAAAAGATCCTTTCTGAAGTCAAGTCTAATTAGCGGCGGGCTGTTTGACAAAGTCCAGGTGAGAGAAAGCTAAGATTGTCATTTTGCGTAATGTGCAAAAAAGGCAAAATTGATTTTGTTTTTTTTTTAAAACAAGAACGATGTAACCACGCCCGCAACAAGAGGAGAAAGGATGTTCGATCAATAACAATTGGTCGGAGACGGTCACGTGATCTGCGGAAGAAAAGGGAAAGAAATGCTCGATCAGGAACGATTGGTCGAAGACGGTCACGGATCTGCGGAAGAGAAGGGAAAGAAATGCCTGATCAGGAACCATTGGTTAAAGCGGTCACCTGACATACGAGAGACTAAGAGAGATGGATGTGCGCCGCCCCACCAAAGGTACTATGAGGAAGTAGGGTGAAAACAATAGCGATAATGGAGAAGACAGAATTAATGCAGCTTTTGAATTATCGAGAAAACCCTGACGCCGACAGACCCACCCCAGTTTGTTGCGGCGTCAATAAAAGCAGGGCCCCAATCGACAAAAAATCAGTTCAGCCCCGGACGGCAGGAGAAGAGACCACCTCAGACGACAGAGAGTTGCGGCTGTTGAAACAAGAAATCTTCCACCAAGTTGAAACAGGAAAACTACCAGCCCAAGCAGACGAAGAAGAAGAAATACAACTCAAGTCGGAGAGAAGAATCAACTGCGAATGATCGATAGAAATTAGCCCCAGTGTCGAACTGAACCACACTCCGACATACACATACATGATTCTAGAAAGTAGGTAATCTGACATTTTCTATTGTGTGATAGAAGCTTGGTGCCAAAGAGCGGGTCGGGAAATGAGAACAATTTTGTTTTTTATGTAACGGACATTGAGATATAAAAAAGTTGTTACCCTTTTTTCAGCAATTTTGTTTAGTGTCGTGAGTTTTGTTTTATTTGTGTTTTGCCACCCCTCGTCGGACTCGACTTGTATCGGCCCAAATCCCTGCTGGTCCCGTCTGTCTAAGATCTAAACACAGCGTGGGTAGACAGACCGGAGATCGGTATAGTTGCTTTAGTGACCAGGTATTGGAAGCGAGTCGGGAAAGGCGAGGCTGGTGATCATCTGACCAAAGGGTTGGAGAGGCACGCTTGGACCCAGGAGGAGCGACGTCACCGTTGGCGCTGTAACCAAAGGATCCGACATGGGCCAGGTGTGTAACCGTCACAAGTGGTGCCGTGACCAACGGATCAACCTTGAGACAGCCACGTCACATATGGTGCCGTGACCAGATTTCAACCCTGAGAAGACACGATCGACCGCCGTTGCTGAAAATTCAGACAGAACTCAGAACGACCCGGACCAAAGGAAAAGAAAGAACAGAATCGTCTGTAAGGTAGACACCTTATTTTGTTTCCCAACCTCGATTGTTGCTATATAGACTGTCTTTCTGTAGACATGTCAGATTATGAGTCAGATAGAGCAGTGGGGGTGAAGAAGAAGGGCGCGGGGTTGTCAGTGGATCTAAGGAAGTTGTTGGGTGGACCGAGGGTCCCAGTATTTGATGGCAGCGGAAGGAGTTTAAGAACTGGCTGGCGATCCTCGAGAAGAGCCGAACCATCTACGAGCTCTCGGACCAAGAAACCCTGTACCTGGCATACGATGCCACAAAGGAAAAGCGTCTGAGTTCGTAGGGGGTTTTTGAAAATCATCCCGCTTGGCTTTGGGAAGAAATAAAAAAATGCTGACCAAAGAGTTCGCCGACGAAGGTACGGGCCATAGAGGCCATGAGGGCCCTTTAAAACTGATACAGCTACGGGATGAAACCCCGGAGAATTAGGGGCCCGAGCGGGAAGTTATCGTCATTGGCATTCCCCTGAAGTGGTCAGGGATAATGCGGTTATGCAGGCTCAACTGGCGGACCTGTATGGGAGGCGCTGAGCGACGAGCGTGTTCGTCACGACGTATTGAAAGAAGGACCGCTCAGACTGTCGGCAGATAGAGCTGGCCAGGGAGAGCCAGGGGGGTGGATAAAGGAAGAGGTGGGAAGAAGCAGATACCAAGTCAAGAGGCTGGAAGAAGGGGGCGGAAGAACCCCGTGTGGAATCAGAGGGTTAAGGAAGAGGTGGATCGGCAGAATTATGGGAGGAGGGACCCCAATAGAAGGCATGGTCGACCAGGCATGGCTTTATAAAGCCCACGCCGGGTCGATACGGGCTGGTCTGCTGGACCTGTGGGGCACGAGGACCACAGGGCAGCGGAATGTCCGACGAAGTGGGGGCTGCCCCAGACTTTGATCAGACAGGTGCACCAGGTGTGGTAAGAAAGGACATCTGGGCCAAGTGGAAAAGCGGGCTGAGGAAGGGTGCCCCACCAATATTAACAAAGAAGGCTGAGCCCAAAAAAAAAGCCAGCGGGCCAAATTCCCCAGAATTAAGAGGAGGGTGGCCCAGTTAAAAAGAAGAGAAATAAAAGCTTGGACCAGTGAACGGGTGAACTGCTTGAATAGAGGACGGTTCCCCTGAGAATAGATGCAAGGCCAACCCAGTTAAAAAGGGAAAGAGCAAAATGTTGGACATGTGGTCGGTGGGCCACTTTGCGGCAAGCTGTCCAACAAGAAGGTGCTGGTTTTGCAGGAGGCCAGGACACCTGAAAAGAAACTGTATTTTTAGAAACGGCCATGGAGACCGGGAGAGGTCCGGCCGGGGTCGCCCAGGTGCAGGGGCGCAGAACTCCACCTCATGAGAAAAATGAAGGTGATTTATTACTACTGGCGCCTATGGCTGGGTTAACCCAAGGGTGGAGACCCAGGAAGAAGAAAGCTCAAATGTTCTCTTTCGCTAACGCAAGAGAAAGAACTATCCTGTAGAGCAGAGATAGGTGGTAGAGATGAGGGAGCTTTGGTGGACACAGGAGCATCTGTGTCATTGATGAGAGGGAGACATACAGGCGGGTAAAACGGAAGAGAAGGTTACGGGAAGGGGGTATAGAGATCACGCAAGCAGATGGGGCCCCTGGGAGATAAAAGGGATGGTGAGGCTCCCAGAGGATTGGGAGGTGAAAAGCACCAAAAATTTTACGTAACCCCTGACCTGTGTACAGAGGCAATCTTGGGAGAAGATTGGCCCGGAGCCAGAAGGCCCAGATCGAGTTTAATCCTACTGTGTTGGTGGTGAACGGCGAGAGAACGCCATTGGGATGCCCACCAGAGGAAGAGATAACCATAGTGGTGGAGGAAGATGTAAAGTTACCTCCTAGGACCGCAGTGTCGGGAAAGGGTAGGCTAATGTCAAAAAAAAGGTACGGAGAGGACCTCTGCAGTTGGTCCCTGTAGAAGGAAAGAGCCTAGAAGATAGCGAGGTAACCCTGTGTGAAACGGTAGTGGAGGCAGCCGAGTTGGTGCCCATTATGATGGTGAACCAGGCCCAAAAGACTATCAAGGTTAGGAGAGGGGAGAAGATAGGGAGAGGCTTCCCCTACGAACTCTGAATCGGGTGAGATTCGAGGAGGAACGAAGGAAGCTAGTAGAGCAAACAAAAGGAATCTTTAGATGAGGATATATTAGCACCGGATCAATTTAGAACCAGAGTGGGGGGTCTGTTAAGGAACAATCGAGATGTGGTAGCCGAGTAAGATAAGGAACTAGGTCAGACCCACACAGTCGAAATGAAAATCGACACCGAGACCACCCCCTGTGAAATTAAAACCCTACCGAACACCTATACATAAAAGACCCTTGTAGAAGAGGCAGTAGAGGAAATGTTGGAAGTTGATGATCGAAAGATCGATCTCTCCTTGAGCTTCCCAATAGTAATAGTAGGTAAGAAAGATGGCGGCCACCGTTTCTGTGTAGATTTTAGAAAGCTGAATTTATATCGAAGCTGTTGGCGGTGCCATTGCCATTGATAGACGACATTTTGGCATTATTAGGGAAGGCAAAGTACTTCTACGTTGGACTTGAGGTCCGGTATTGGCAAGTAGCCCTGGATGAGACTGACAAGGAGAAGGCTGCATTCGCGTGTCACCTGGGACTGTTTCAGTTCAGAGTGATGCCATTCGGTTTAGCTAATGCCCCGGGAGTCTTCCAACAGCTAATGTCAATAGTGTTAGGAGGATACGAGAGCTTTGCCATGGCGTATTTAGACGATATCTTGATATTTTCGGAGACAGGAACAACATTTTTTCATTTAAGACAGGTGTTGGGAAGGTTGAGGAAACACGGATTAAAATTGAAATTGTCAAAGTGTCAGTTTCTGAGGGAAGAAACTAGGTATTTAGGCTTCGTCATAAACGGAGACGGTATTAAACCCGACATGGATAAGGTAAAGGTCATAAAAATGCCAGAGCCTAAGACAGTGAGGCAGGTAAGAGGTTTTATAGAGCTATAGGCTACTACCGGCGCTTCGTCCCGGCATTTTCAAGAATTGCCATACCGCTAGTGGCCCTGACGAAGAAATACGCTAGGTTCAAATGGACAGAGGACTGTCAACGAGCATTTGATTCGCCAAAGGAACAGTTGACGACCGTTCCACTGCTGACGTATCCAGACCTCAGCAAGCCCATGATATTATACACGGATGCCAGTGAGCAGTGTGTAGGGGGGTAGTACTTACCCAGCCGTGTCCTGATAAGGAAGGACCAGTGCCAGGCATACCAGAGGAAGTACTGATATACTTTCTCCCCATAAGCTCAGAGACACAACAGAGGTGGCTAGTAATAGAGGAAGCATATGCTATCATGTATGCTTCCAAAACTGGACTACTATTTAAATGGTGCGGTCTTCACTATAAAGACAGACCACAAGCCTCTGCAGTACCTATTGCAGGCGGGTGGACAAATAATAAGAAAATTCAACAGTGGGCACTTGGGTTAAGGGCTACCACTGTAAGATAGAGTATTTGGCAGGAAAGGAAAACACGCGCAGATTTACTCTCAAGAATACCGAAACAACTGGAAGAAAGATCTGTAAGGGTAGAACAGGGAGTAGGTGATAAAGCCTATAGAATAGGGTAATTAACTCTAATAAGCTAAAAGATCGCCCTATATTAGAATCGGACGAAGAAGGGACGCCCAGATAATAACCGATCCTTACTGGACAGAAGGAATTGAGAAGGAGCAAGCAGACAGGAAATAGCTGCTCTGAGAGAGAAGGTGAAGTCAGAGAGACCACCAAGTATGCCATAATAGAGGAAAGGCTGTATTATCTCTCAGGAAGGGATGAAGAAGTCAAACCCAAGTTGTATGTGCCCAAAAGTTTAAGACCAGAGATATTGAACAGTGCCACGAAAGGTTGGGGTCACATGGGAATTGATAGGACATGTGATCTCATAGGAAGAAAGTACTATTGGCCCAAACTGTACGGGAGAAGTCACTAACTATGTTCGGAGTTGTGTAGTGTGCCAGTCGCAGAGCAGAAGGCAGAAATGGCACCCTTGAGGAAACAGACGTACCAAACTTCCCCTTCGAGAAAGTGAGTATGGATGTATCAGGACCATATGGGGAAACTGCACAAGGAAACAACTATAGTGAGTTTTGTCGATTGGCTAACAAATTGGCCTGAAGCATTTGCAGTACCAGACAAGAAGGCCAGAACTGTGGCCGGGTTGATAATAAGTGAAATCTTCCCTAGGTATGGTGCCCCTGTGCAATTGGTAACAGATAATGGCACGGAGAATGTGAACAGCATCATGAGAGAAGTTTTGACAGGTTTGAATGTAGAGCACATAAAAACATCCCCATATCACCCCCAGGGAAATGCTAAAGGGAAAGGTTTCATAGAACCTTGGGAGATGTATTGGCCAAGTTGGTCAGAGAAAACATTGGAAATTGGGACTTGTATTTGACGCAGGCTCTGGCGGCCGAGGTTTACGATAAACGAAACCTCCAGATTTTCTCCTTATTTTTGTTGTTTGGCAGAGACGTGGTTCTGCCTGTAGATAACCTACTGAAGCCCTGAAGAAGGTATATGGGAGAAGATCATCATCAACTATTGCTGAACAGCAACATAAGATATTCGTACAGGCCAGAAGAAGAATAAAGAGGGCCCAGAAGAAAAGAAATGAGAGGGTGAATGCTGAAAGAAAGGTGGTGGAATTGAAGGTTGGAGACCCTGTCTACTATAAAATCCACCAGAGAGAGGGAAAACTGACCAGAGATGGGAACTGTACTACCGGATAGAGAGCAGACGGGCCCAGTATCATATGTAATATGGGATCAAGTGGCAGGACGAGCGAGGAGAGTTCATGCCAATGATCTGAAGAAGGCTGAAATAGCTAACCTGGAAATGAGCGAGCCGAGGCCTAAGAAGACAAGGAAAAGGAAGGTAACTCTGGTTGAACTGGAAGGAATGGAGACGGAGGAAGACCGAAGAAGATGAGGAGATAGGTCGACTTGACCAGATAAACGAAGCAGTCCGAGGACAGAGTTGGAACCCTCAGCGGGATTAGCGATGTTCAGTCGTCGACTGAATCAGTGCAGAGAAGACCCCGTGAGATCGCCATCACACCCCCATGTCCGAAGGAAAGGAAGAAAAGACGAAGAGGTCCAATCAAGCAGTCGAAGGCTCTAAAAGGAGGCACCCTGAACAAGACGAAGGGTCCAGCGAGGGGAGGAGGAGGATCAAATACCCCTTTCCCAGCTTAAGGAAAGGATAAAGAACAGGAGAAGTTTAGACATAGAGTCGAGAGGTATTGAAGACATTCAAGGCGAAGACACTAAACAGAAAGAAGAATCAGGGGATGGAGAAGAGGACAAAAAACCTCCTGGACGAGAATTAAACACAGAAAGAAGGTTAGAGGTTGAACAGGAATCACCTCAGAAGATGAGATCAGGGAGGGAGAGGAGCCCCAAATCTCAGTGGAACAAAAGGGCTGTGCAGAATAGAAGCATTTAGTGTCGACAGATAACGACACTGGCTCATCCAAAATCCTATTGGCTGACTATGGTAGATGTGAGTGGAGGGATGGAGTCGCGGGCTGCACCTCACAAGGGACGGAAGAAGATCATTGGCATTATTGATTGGCCACCAGTGGTGTCATGAAGTACGACCTTTAGAGTGGGCGCCACGCACACCTGACCAGACCATTCTGTCTGCTAGGGGTTAGTTAGAGGAGGGAAGAGCCGAACTTAGAAAAAGGTTATGAAATAATTGAGTGATGAGTCGAGCGAGACTAAGTGATTGTGAAGAATAACAACAAGAGAATTTGTTACCTTTCAGGAATGATAGCAAGGTACAAGGTGAAAGCAGACTGCATAGCATTAAATTCGGGGAGAACGAAATTCATGTTGCTATCAGCTGAAGAAGCTAGAAGGTGTAGAGATGATACCCTGGGGACTTGTACTGTTGAGCCCTATCTATAAAACTGGTAACCGCAGACTGTGCATACTAGAATTGTTTGAAGGAGGGGGAAGGAATCAAAAGAATCTGCCAAGTAGAGGTATTAAACAACTCGGCATTACCACAAGCTATCAGTGTTTTGACGGGGTGTGGGCAGTAGCCACACAGAAACATATCAGCCTGTCTAGGGTATGTGGGGAGAGTCCACAAGGACATTAAGAATAAGGCCACTGTTATCCCTGGTGACGCTACCCATGGATGTTCAGCGGTTGGGGTGTCCATCTCCTTGCCCCCTATTACCAGATGGAAGAAAGATATGAAGAAAAGATTCACTCATAGAGATGATTGGTAGAGGCTTAGTCAATTGTACAGAATTATGGGAGCCGATAGTGAAGAGATTCTCTAATGTTACCTTAAATAAGATGCCAGTATTAATGAAGCCAATAGAAAAGATCGATATGGATCACTTAAGAGATAAGTTAAGTGCGTTGGGAGACGAAGGTGTAGCTTGGGAAGACGATGAGCAGATCGCGATAAGTTGGTCAATAGTAATGGGTACATTCCTAGTTGTAGCCATCGGGGGTGTAATAATATGGAAGATTAAGAGTAAGAGAAGATTAGCGAACGACAGTCTAGTGAGCATGCAACAACTCGAGAGGGAGATGCCGAGCAGTGTTCCTTACTCAGACAGGACTGGCGAAGAAATTGCTGAAAGACCAATGGAGGAGGCTGGCGTGAGACCACCACGTGCGGCGGGAAAAACCTCCCACGGCAGAGAGGAAAAAACATTGACCAAGAAGAACAAACCCTAGTGAACACATCTGCACCTACAAACACACACGCACACATTACCTTGCATGTAAAACAAAAAGAAAATGAAAAGAACATTTCATTGCATGTAGAACAAAAGAAAATGAAAAGAACATTTCATTGCATGTAGAACAAAAGAAAATGGAAAGAACATTACCCTTGCATGTTAGAAAGTAGAATAGAATTGCATGAGACAAATGCATGGTGCATGTTAAAACATGTAATTGGTTTAGGTGTCATTTACGGGTAAATGACAAATCGGTTAGGGAGGATTGTGGCACCTTGCATTATTAGAAATATTCATAGAAATATGATTTAATTTTTTTCTTACTCGGTTACTAAACAGGTTGTTGATTTTTTTTTAAAACGGAAAATAACTGAGTTGAAAATAATTCACTAAGATTGTACTAGACGATCTTAAGGAAGAAGAAGGAAAGAAAAGAAAAAAAAAAGAAAAGAAAGAAGAAGAGAAAAAGAGTTGTATGATGCATGACCCAATTGAGGGTGGAGATAGGAGTCAGAAAGAGATTTAGGTCAGCGTCTTGGCCGATTTTCGAAAGACAATTGGAAGAATAGAATTATAAATAATAAGAAGAAAGAAAGGGAAAAAGACATGATATCAAAACGGGCCGTTGATGTAGACCAGATATCGTCAAAGCATCTGACCGACTTTTTGCGTGGAGAGACTCCTTATCAATTTGGTTTAGAACAATAGAAATGAAATTTTTAATCAGAGAAAAAGTGTCTTTGGGTTGAGGGGAGGACCGGTGGAACGATATACAGATCCTGACCTGTTAAGAATTGGACACCCACGTTAATAAAGTGGAGACATTTTCAAAGTAGATAATTAAGATTTTCGACTATCAGGAAAAACAAAGAGGTAAAAAAAGAGGGACAATTGCTTTTGGCTCACAGAGGGCGCCAAGAAGGCGGAAAAGATCCTTTCTGAAGTCAAGTCTAATTAGCGGCGGGCTGTTTGACAAAGTCCAGGTGAGAGAAAGCCAAGATTGTCATTTTAGCAGGTACGTGCAAAAAAAGGCAAAATTGATTTTTTTTTTTAAAACAAGAACGATGTAACCACGCCCGCAACAAGAGGAGAAAGGATGTTCGATCAATAACAATTGGTCGGAGACGGTCACGTGATCTGCGGAAGAAAAAGGAAAGAAATGCTCGATCAGGAACGATTGGTCGAAGACGGTCACGTGATCTGCGGAAGAGAAGGGAAAGAAATGCCCGATCAGGAACCATTGGTTAAAGGGTCACCTGACATACGAGAGACTAAGAGAGATGGATGCGCCGCCCCACCAAAGGTACTATGAGGAAGTAGGGGTGAAAACAATAGCGATAATGGAGAAGACAGAATTAATGCAGCTTTTGAATTATCGAGAAAACCCTGACGCCGACAGACCCACCCCAGTTTGTTGCGGCGTCAATAAAAGCAGGGCCCCAATCGACAAAAAATCAGTTCAGCCCCGGACGGCAGTGAGAAGAGACCACCAGACGACAGAGAGTTGCGGCTAAGTTGAAACAAGAAATCTTCCACCAAGTTGAAACAGGAAAAACTACCAGCCCAAGTAGACGAAGAAGAAGAAATACAACTCAAGTCGGAGAGAAGAATCAACTGCGAATGATCGATAGAAATTAGCCCCAGTGTCGAACTGAACCACACCCGACATACATACATGATTCTAGAAAAGTAGGTAATTCGACATTTTTCTATTGTGTGATAGAAGCTTGGTGCCATAGTCCACAGAGCGGGTCGGAAATGAGAACAATTTTGTTTTTTATGTAACGGACATTGAGATATAAAAAGGTTGTTACCCTTTTTATCAGCAATTTTGTTTAGTGTCGTGAGTTTTTGTTTTATTTGTGTTTTGCCACCCCCGTCGGACTCGACTTGTATCGGCCCAAATCCCCTGCTGGTCCTGTCTGTCTAAGATCTAAACACAGCGTGGGTAGACAGACCGGAGATCGATACAGTTGCTTTTAGTGACCAGGTATTGGAAGCGAGTCGGGAAAAAGGCGAGGCTGGTGATCATCTGACCAAAGGGTTGGAGCGGCACGCTTGGACCCAGGAGGAGCGACCAGGAGGAGCGACGTCACCGTTGGCGCCGTAACCAAAGGATCCGACACTGGGCCAGGTGTGTAACCGTCACAAGTGGTGCCGTGACCAACGGATCAACCCTGAGACAGCCACGTCACAATGTACCCGATTCCGCTTGGCATCTTTTCCGGACCATTAAGTACACGATTCCGCTTGGCATCTTTTTCGGACCATTTGTACTGATTCCGCTTGGCATCTTTTCCGGACCATTATATACCCGATTCCGCTTGGCATCTTTTCCGGACCATTATGTACCCGATTCCGCTGGGCATCTTTTCCAGACCATCATGTACCTGATTTTCGCTTGGCATCTTTTCCGGTCCATTATGTACCCGATTCCACTTGGCATCTTTTCCGGACCAATATGTACCCGATTTTCGCTTGGCATCTTTTCCGGACCATTAAGTATCCGATTTTCGCTTGACATCTTTTCCGGACCATTATGTACCCGATTTTCGCTTGGCATCTTTTCCGGACCGTTAAGTACCCGATTTTCGCTTGACATCCTTTCCGGACCATTATGTACCCGATTCCGCTTGGCATCTTTTCCGGACCATTATGTACCCGATTCCGCTTGGCATCTTTCCGAACCATTATGTGCCCGATTCTGCTTGGCATCTTTTCAGGACCATTATGTACCCGATTCCGCTTGGCATCTTTCCGGACCATTATGTACCCGATTCCGCTTGGCATCTTTTCCAGACCATTATGCACCCGATTCCGCTTGGCATCTTTTCCGGACCATTATGTACCCGATTTTCGCTTGGCATCTTTTCCGGACCGTTAAGTACCCGATTTTCGCTTGACATCCTTTCCGGACCATTATGTACCCGATTCCGCTTGGCATCTTTTCCGGACCATTAAGTACCTGATTTTCGCTTGGCATCCTTTCCGGACCATGATGTGCCCGATTCTGCTTGGCATCTTTTCAGGACCATTATGTACCCGATTCCGCTTGGCATCTTTCCGGACCATTATGTACCCGATTCCGCTTGGCATCTTTTCCAGACCATTATGCACCCGATTCCGCTTGGCATCTTTTCCGGACCATTAAGTACACGATTCCGCTTGGCATCTTTTCCGGACCATTATGTGCCCGATTCTGCTTGGCATCTTTTCAGGACCATTATGTACCCGATTCCGCTTGGCATCTTTCCGGACCATTATGTACCCGATTCCGCTTGGCATCTTTTCCAGACCATTATGCACCCGATTCTGCTTGGCATCTTTTCTGGACCATTATGTACCCGATTTTCGCTCGGCATCTTTTCCGGACCGTTAAGTACCCGATTTTCGCTTGACATCCTTTCCGGACCATTATGTACCCGATTCCGCTTGGCATCTTTTCCGGACCATTAAGTACCTGATTTTCGCTTGGCATCCTTTCCGGACTATGATGTGCCCGATTCTGCTTGGCATCTTTTCAGGACCATTATGTACCCGATTCCGCTTGGCGTCTTTCCGGACCATTATGTACCCGATTCCGCTTGACATCTTTTCCAGACCATTATGCACCCGATTCCGCTTGGCATCTTTTCCGGACCATTAAGTACCTGATTTTCGCTTGGCATCCTTTCCGGACTATGATGTGCCCGATTCTGCTTTGGCATCTTTCAGGACCATTATACCCTGATTCCGCTTGGCGTCTTTCCGGACCATTATGTACCCGATTCCGCTTGACATCTTTTCCAGACCATTATGCACCCGATTCCGCTTGGCATCTTTTCTGGACCATTAAGTACACGATTCCGCTTGGGCATCTTTTCCGGACCATTATGTACCCGATTCCGCTTGGCATCTTTTCCAGACCATTATGTACCCGATTCCGCTTGGCATCTTTTCCGGACCATTAAGTACACGATTCCGCTTGGCATCTTTTCCGGACCATTATGTACCCGTTTCCGCTTGGCATCTTTTCCGGACCATTATGTACCCGATTCCGCTTGGCATCTTTTCTGGTCCATTATGTACCCGATTTTCGCTTGGCATCTTTTCCGGTCCATTATGTACCCGATTCCGCTTGGCATCTTTTCCGGACCATTATGTACCCGATTTTCGCTTGGCATCTTTTCCGGACCATTATGTACCCGATTCCGCTTGGCATCTTTTCCGGACCATTATGTACCCGATTCCGCTTGGCATCTTTTCCAGACCCTCATATACCCGATTTTCGCTTGGCATCTTTTCCGGTCCATTATGTACCCGATTCCACTTGGCATCTTTTCCGTCCCATTATATACCCGATTTTCGCTTGGCATCTTTTCCGGACCATTAAGTACCCGATTTTCGCTTGACATCTTTTCCGGACCATTATGTACCCGATTTTCGCTTGGCATCTTTTCCGGACCATTAAGTACCCGATTTTCGCTTGACATCCTTTCCGGACCATTATGTACCCGATTCCGCTTGGCATCTTTCCGGACTTTGGCCGTCGCTTACTACAAAAGAAATGACGCCAACAGTCTACCCCAGTGAGCAAAATAAAGTGTTCAGTTCGACATTCCAACCACCTGAAGAAGGCCGGAGCGTACAATGTCTGAAACGCTGTAATAAATATGGCGACAAAGATGAGGACAATAGTCTGATTAATGTAAATAGTGTACATAATACCCCATCTCAGAAATATATTACTAGCAGCATAGCCCAGAGTTAACCGTGCTTGATTCAAAAGTCGCACAACTCATACAGCAATCGCTATCGCTTGACTTAAAATATTTTTGCCTTTCCCTGCCTTTAAAGGAGTGCCCTTTGCCGTGCTGATGTTGCTACATGCCTTACTTCTTGCCTATCTCACACTGCCAATTTTTTCTAAGCTCTATACTAAACATTAAATCTGTTAAGAAAAAAAGAACTAAACAAAATGAACACAAAATGATCAGCTTTAAAAAAAGGACTCGTAACTGGAAAACCCGAATGAAAAAAGAATGTTAACAATACTTTTCACACCCAACACAGTTCTGCGGAATCAGAATCAACGTTGAGTTTAAGCAAGCAAGTGAGTCAATTGGAGTAAAGTGCCATGCAGATTTGAATTTTTCCCACTTGTGACGAATGCAGCTATCGATTTTTTTGCATGCTAGCATGCTAGTTAAAATTCGTGTCAGTCAACTGTTGTTTATTTCCGATGTAATTTTCCATTTCCTTAATACATTGCTTAGTTTTCGGAAGGCATCATTCGCTATCCCAGTGCTCTTTTCGATTTCGGTGTCACAATTTCCGTTGTCTCTTATAAATAATATGAGGGACATTTCAATTTTCGCATTTGATTGATGTCCGATTCGTAGCTCGCATCAGGGGTTGAAAACAATCCATTCTATCTCCTCACTTTCCGTCAGCCTAATAGACAATGAATAAATAAATAAAACTCAGAAAGGTGTATAAATATGAGCTCATAACTTTGACGGATTTTATTTTCTATATGACAACGAACGCGGCCATCTTATTTTATCAGAAGACCTGCTGTCGTTTGTGAAACTGAGATTACCCGTCAAAAAACACAAAAAGCAAAAAAATAAAAGTCTTTACAAAGAGATTACAGAGATGATTTATTTTTCCTTCTGGTGAATTCTTCAGCTTAGCTTCTTTAAGAAAAGTAAAATCTGTAGAAAAAAGAATTCCAAGAAAGGTTGTTTTTTTTGAGTTTTGCCAGACGTTCTGATAAATAGAAAATTAAATCTAAGCCCTCTAATCGGAACTTTGAAGGTTTTAAGGAATGTGCCGCTACCTCTTAATTGATGTCAATCCAAATTACATCCTGACCCGGGGTAGTGTTGCTTATTAGGGTTCCAGCTATGGAAAAATAGTGAAACAAAACACTATAATAGTATAAAATTAAATATTCATAATAAAATTACTAACACTACATATCTATAATAAAATTACCGACAATACTTAAATAGTAGAATTGCCAACAATATATTTTTTGGTAAAATGACCACCAATATATTTATACTTGAATTACTAACAATACATTTTATAGCAAAATTAATAGTAATACATTATATAGTACAAATATTAACAATACATTTTATAGCAAAATGACCAATAGTACATTTTTCTAGTAGATTTACTAACAATAAATTTTATAGTAAAATGACCAATGCTACATTTTATAATTGAATTACCAACAATACATTTCATAGCAAAATGACCAACTATACATTTTATAGTAGAATTACCAACAATACATTTTATAGCAAAATGACGAACAATACATTTTATAGTAGAATTACCAACAATACATTTTATAGCAAAATGACCAACAATACATTTTATAGTAAAATGACCAACAATATATTTTATAGTAAAATGACCAATAGTACATTTTATAGTAGAATTACTAACAATACATTTTATAGCAAAATTACCAATCGTACATTTTATAGTAGAATTACTAATACATTTTATAGCAAAATGACCAATAGTACATTTTATAGTAGAATTACCAACAATACATTTTATAGCAAAATGACCAACAATACATTTTATATTAGAATTACCAACAATACATTTTATAGCAAAATAACCAACAATACATTTTATAGTAAAATGACCAACAGTACATTTTATAGTAGAATTACTAACAATACATTTTATAGCAAAATAACCAATAGTACATTTTATAGTAGAATTACCAACAATACATTTTATAGCAAAATGACCAACAATACATTTTATAGTAGAATTACAAACAATAAATTTTATAGCAAAATGACCAACAATACATTTTATAGTAAAATGACCAACAATACATTTTATAGTAAAATGACCAATAGTACATTTTATAGTAGAATTACTAACAATACATTTTATAGCAAAATCACCAATAGTACATTTTATAGTAGAATTACTAATACATTTTATAGCAAAATGACCAATAGTACATTTTATAGTAGAATTACCAACAATACATTTTATAGAAAAAATGACCAACAATACATTTTATAGTAGAATTACCAATAATACATTTTATAGCAAAATGACCAACAATACATTTTATAGTAAAATGACCAACAGTACATTTTATAGTAGAATTACTAACAATACATTTTATAGCAAAATCACCAATAGTACATTTTATAGTAGAATTACTAATAAATTTTATAGCAAAATGACCAATGATACATTTTATAATAAAATTACCAACAATGCATTTTATAGTAAAATGACCAGCTATACATTTTATAGTAAAATTACCAACAATATGTTTTATAGCAAAATGACCAATGATACATTTTATAGTAGAATTGCAAACAATGAATTTTATAGCAAAATTGACCTATGACACATTTTATAGTTGAATTATCAACAGTATATTTTATAGTAAAATGAACAATACATTTTAAATTAGATTTCCTAACAATACATTTTATAGCAAAATGACCAACAATACATTTTATAGTAAAATGACCAACAATACATTTTATAGCAAAAGGACCAATAATACATTTTTCTAGTAGATTTACTAACAATAAATTTTATAGTAAAATGACCAATGCTACATTTTATAATTGAATTACCAACAATACATTTCATAGCAAAATGACCAACTATACATTTTATAGTAGAATTACCAACAATATATTTTATAGCAAAATGACCAACACTACATTTTGTCTGTAGTTGAAGTCGTGCAATTTCTTTGAATATATATTTAGTTGAAGTCATCCTTTCTGTCTTCTCTATTTCACTTATCCTAACAGAAAAGAAATACGAAAGAGAAAGGTGTATAAATATGAGGTTATAAATTTAATACAGTTTGTTTTCTATCTGACATCAAACGCCGCCATCTTATTTTATCAGAGGACATGCTGTCCGTTGTGAAACTGAGATTACCCGTCAAAATTTTTAAAAAATCAACAATAAAGTATTTACAAGCAGATTTAGGGTGCTTTTTTGTTCTTCTTCTTTTGATTTTCTCAGCTTAGCTTGTTTAAGAAGATTAAAATCTGAAGAAAAACATTCTAAGAAAGATCATTCTTTGAGTTTTGCCAGACGTTCCGGTAAATACAAAATAAAAATAAATCCTGTTTCTTAAATTTAAATTTTCAAATATCGGCATTACTGAAAAGTATCTAACCATCTTGAATATCTCAAAACAACCAGTTGCCCGAACTAGATGCGACTTTTTTTTCTAATCCTAGGCACCTGTCACTTTTGAGAAAACTATGAAGTATCAAAGACAATAATTTTGTGCGGAAACTTCATGGTTTTTTGATAAGAATAAAACAATTATGGGAAGGTTTCCCGAAAAATGTTTTCATATACTGAAAATATTTAATCTTGAACCGCAGATAAATCAAAATGTGTACAAATAAGACGTGAAGTAGACATATAAATATATCCTAGGTATGACGATAAACTCCATCCGGCAGCAAAGCCTCTGATCAGGAGATTGGGGGTTTGGAGGAGTATGAAGTCACGTCTTAGTTGCTGTTATTTCTAGGTCCATCCTGACCCAGGATGGTAGCACCTTTAAAGTGCCAAGCTGTGAAAAATAGTGAACACCCAAACAAAAAAAAAAACTATGAAAGTATAAAAATAAATATTTATAGAAAAATTACGAACAAGACATTTTTTTTAAATTACCAGCAATACATTTTATAGTAGAATTGCCAACAATATATTTTATAGAAAATGACTAATAATACATTTTATAGTAAAATGCCCCACAATACATTTTATAGTAAAATGACCAACAATACATTTTATAGCAAAATGACCAACAATACATTTTATAGTAAAATGATCAACAATACATTTTATAGCAAAATGACCAACAATATATTTTATAGTAAAATGATGAACAATACATTTTATAGTAAAATGATCAAAAATACATTTTATAGTAAAATGACCAACAATACATTTTATCTGTAGTTGAAGACACACAATTGTTTTGAAAATATATGTAGTGGATTCCGGGATGAAATCCGGTCTCAAAATGAATGACAAACTCAGGAATGAAATATAGCAAATAAATGTATTGACGTAATAATACAATTGGTAATACGGTTAGTAGATCCAGAAATGAGGTTAGTAGCAATAATATATATATATACATTCTGGGAAATTCAGTATCGAAGTATGACTTCCTTCTGAGTCTACGTGCTCGCAACTGTGACTCCTACAAAGCAGTTACCTCTCACTCTTACTCTCTCTATTACTCTACCTCTCGGGTATTCACCGGCAGCAGTACAAATACACATTGGTCGAGTCAGCTTGTATGAAAAAGGGGTGGACCCCATAACAATATATTTAGTTGAAATATTTAGATTTTGGTCATTAAATAGAAGTTGATATGCCGTACAACCAAACAACGAATATTAAAGAACTCTTTTATGAATTTAATGCATATAATATCCTACATTTACTTAATGAAATCAAACTGTATTCCAAAACATAAATTTAACATAAGGCCAAAATATACCTTCAACATTCAACAACATAAAACACACTTCACTGCCAGGAATAACAATGTCCACACAGACATGTATAAACACAAAAGCTGAGTATTTTCTACCATGTATTCTATTGTGAAAGCAGAACAACATATCATATATTTATTACTTCAAAGGACCCAAGTAAATTAAATTCGGGCATTAAATGATGCCTGAAATTTTAGGCCGCCACAGATTCCCTTTCTTTATTGTCTGTAAATCATTGGACAGGACATCGTTGATAAAGGTGATAGACTTATTTGCTCTTGCCTTATCCACGGATCTGAATTCAGAACAAGCTTTTCTCCATGAAGAAAAGAGCAATATCAGCGAATTCTTCTTTGAACTATATATATATATGTTGAAACTTGACTAATGCATGGAATAATAATGCAACACAAAATGTACTTAGAACAAAATGTATTGTAACAAGAAAGTGTACACAATATTTACATATAGTCTTTTGTATATTCTTGGGAAGACCGTTCCTGTAGAATGTGTTGACTGAGTCGCAGTCGGGCAGAGTCTCTGGTTGAATCTCTTGCTTCAGCCCTCTCTTCCCGGTGCCAACCATATTTATATGGTCGGTACTCCACTATGCAAATTAGGTGGATCCTACCACAACAATATATATATATATATATATATATATATATATATATATATAAAGATATGTTTGGTGGTACAAAATTTTATCACTGCCAAAAACAGAAAAAAATAGTTTTATTATTACCACTCATGATAATAAAAAGTAAAAATGAAAAAAAAAATTAGCTAACTGGTTTCGTTCCTCGCTCAACAGAGCTAAATCGGGGTAAAGAGAGTAAATTATATAAAAATAAACAATGGACAAACTGTATTGGGAGAGAAAAAATAGGGCTAATAATTACCATTGAATTTTTTCTCCCGCTAATACACTTCGTCCATTGTACTTTTTTATACAATTTGCTCTATACTAAAAAATATTAGTAAATACTAATATATCCTCACCAGACACTAGCAAACTATTAGCTTAATCATATACTACACTAAATCTAGTATATCCAACTTAACTATTCGCAATGATTCTTCCCCACTCCCCGTTAGCGATTTGCAGAAAACCAACATAGTTTACAAATTCAAGTGCCCTTTGGGAGATTGTATCTGCAACAGATTAAATAATATTTATGATGGTCACACCACAAGCTCGCTTTCACGGCGCTTGACTTTACATTTAAATGATAACTCTAACATTTTCAGACATTTAAAACATGCCTAGACACGTACTCAATTCCGGAAAATCCTTGTTGAAAACACCGCTATACTTAAACATGAAAACAATAAACAAAAATTAAAAATTCTTGAAGCTTCATACATAAAACAGTTGAAACCTAACCTGAAAAAAATAAACTTAGAAATCTCCGCAAATATCCTTAAATGCCTATAATTTATAACAGAAGCCATTGCTTTCTACCAACGGCTTCCCATAGTTAATACTTCTCGTTTTTCACTCTCGCGTGGTCATAATTGATGTCACGAGCTGCGATGCGATTTTCGCTTCCGCGTCTCGTATATACGTGTATGTCGTTACTTGGAAATGTTTATGCAGCAAGGGCGGACTATCATTGTCGTTTTGTCCGTTGTTGTTTGATTTATTGAAATTGTCATCTTTGATAATGGCTTGTGTAAGCCAAAAGCTTAGATTAGATTTAAACATGTATCAATATGGTGTTTTCCTTTCGTCTTTCAACGATAATGTGATTAAGCTTATCAGACAATATGAAAGAAACTTACTTAAAATAAATCGACAAAACTTGCCTATATTATTTAATGAAACATGCATTAATGGAAGATTGCTGCATATATATATATATATATATATATATATATATATATATATATATATATTATTCACATTATTTACATTATTCGGACTATTGTCCTCAAGGACACATGACACAGTGGATAAACGCGTTGGTTAGATCTAGTGACAGAACCCAAAGAGTGTGAGTTCAATACCCAGTTAAGGCAGTGGATAACTTGGAGAGGAAAATTAACAGGAGATAACTGATAACTGACATCCATCATACATTGCACATGGAACTAGAACAGTCTACACCAGTGAGCGAAATATAGGGTTCAGTTCGACATTCCAACTACCTGAAAAGGCCAGAGCGTACAACGGCCGAAACGTTGTAATAAATCTGGCGACAAAGTTGAGGACAATAGTCCGAATAATGTAAATAATGTACATAATACCTCATGAGCAGATATGAATGTACGTGTGAGATTCATAGGAGATTGAAGTTCAAATACAGTAAATTCGACCTTGCTAACCGAACGCTCCTCTGTGGCCAAATCGGTTAACGTCACGTCAAGCTAAATGGCGGTTCCGTATAGGATACAGGTTCGAATCCTTTTGGAGGACGAATATTTTCTGTGAAAATTTCTCGGACATTCAGGCCGGTAAATGTTGTTTAATACTGTTTATTGTAAACAGAGCATTTACTTATATATTTGTATCTATAAAAAGAATGTATAACCATAAAAATGTCTTTATATATATATGCACATTTCATTGAATACGACAGAGAAGGTGCTTTGATTTGGGTTTTTATACAATTTCTCATGCGATCTAATATTTTTTTCCTTTTCAGATGTTAAATTATATAAAAACTGTCTGAATGCTCTTTTATTCTGAGCTCTTTCGGCTATACAATATATTGACCGTGTTTTGAAAAATGAAAACATTATATAAATACATACATGCAACCAAGTATTTCTTATTTAACAGTTAAAGTATTTCAACCTTGAAAATGGCTAAATTTATAACCGAAAGTGAAGTGACAGAATGTAATCTATTTGCAGTGATGTGCAGTAATATGAATCTATTTTTGGTGTGTATGATGAAATTTGTTTGGCTTTGAAAAACATTGCGTCATCCGTGATTGCATCAGATTGTCTTCACGCCCAGACACTATTGTCTCGACTGTCGATTATTTTTCCTACGGCCATTGTTTGCGATGGGGCTTACTCCAAAGGAGCGTACGAAAATTGTAACGCTACACGAATACACTGGCAAGCCTTAACAGTAGGCAAATCATAATAATATCACTGGCTTTGAAACTCTTCTGATTTAAATCCAATCGAGAATTTTTTTTCCAAAATGTATTGTTGGTATTAAAGCCTATTTTTATACTTTCATTTTGAGCCCTTTTGTGGGGGTTAATTATTTTCCCATAGAAGGGACCCTGACAGCTGCTACCACCCCGGGTCAGAGTGTATCTGGGAACACTAGTAGTTAATAGGTGGTTTCCCGCTTCTCAAAGCCTTCTGTTCAAAGAGCTTGCTATCGGATGTAGTTTATCGTCTACCCCGAGACGCCAGAATATAATGGATAGATTAAAAAAATGACCTTCGAAAAGCATCCCACACTCTTGGATAATCAAGTCCATTGATAATTTAACCAGCAATTGTGAATTTTTACGGCATATACCCTTGTGCAAATTAACTGAAACAACCATTTCAGTTTCCTTTTTCGTTTTTTTTTTCACTAAACGGTCAGTTTTAGGACCACTGTAGTGACTGGATGTAATCGTTTTTTTTTTAGTTTTTTTTTTTTCTCAGATTAGGTCATTTGCGGTGGTGTGCAGTAATATGAATCTATTTTCGGTGTGTATGATGAAATTTGTTTGGCTTTGAAAAATATTGCGTCATCTGTGATTGCTTCATTTGAGCCAAATGTTGTTGAGCAATTGACAAATGTTTCTGGTTTAATTTTTCACGCTGAATCTGAAAATCAGGTCCATTTTGCCCCATCACATCCCGTTTTCTCAGTACAGATAATTTCTATTTTTCTTAAAAGAGGCCAAAATGCCTAATTCACGGGGATATGCCATGGCTTAGACATGCGACTGGCATATATTTCGTTTCATTTTAAATTGATTTATTATTCAAGAAAAATTATCAAAATAACTTTCAAAATGAATTCTAAGCTATTTCAGTTCCGATAAGCTGACCTGAAAATCCTTGATTTTATGAGAGATATCTCACTGGAAAATGTTCTTGTGACCTCAATGTCCTTAGCTTGTTAAAACTTTGTGGTATGTGTTTCTTCTCTACTCTTCATAGAAGAAGCTCTTTAGAAATCATTCAAGAAAAGCGATTTTAGTTTTTTATTAGTAGTTTTCACTTTAAGCCTGAAACCGCTATAAGATTTTACCACATCACTTGAATTTAAGGATGTTTGATGTTGCCATGCAGTCTCTTTATAACAGGCATGGGGACATCGATAAATGAGTATTGTTAGAGTGTTAAGCAAGTATATTTGAGACTAGCAAGATAAGAATCTTCTTTATAGGCGCTTAAAATAGCCGGCAAAAACCAGATAGACATAGTCAACAAAGAGATCAACCTTTTCAAAAGCACTGTAGAGTTTCCAAGAAAAGTAGATTTATACCTTTGTATGGACCAAAATTAATGTAACTTTCAGTTCTTTGTATCTACTTTGTTTTGATTAAAAAAATTGATGGCACATGTTTGCCTTTATTTAAATTTGTGTGAGATTTTTCAGAAAGTATTTTTCTGAACTGAAAATTCTGAAAACGTATTATTTAAGTTATTGGGATATTTTTTTTTTTTTTTATAATTAGTTATTGTAACCTGAAAACGTTTAAGGGTGGTTCTACTTGGCCGTGGCATATCACTGTTAAATGGGCATGTTGGCCTATTTTAAGCAAAATAGAAATTATCTCTACTGACAAATCGTGATTCGGTGGGAAAAATGGACATGATTTTCAGATTCAAGGAGAAAAAATAACCTAGAAACATGTGTTCATTGACCAACAACATTTGGGTCGAAAACAAATCATCGACGGGTGTTATCTTTAAATTGACATCACTTTTGGAGAGAGATAGTTTAATGGGTTTTTTTTTTGGCGTTTTTTTTTTAAGGGCTTCACCTCAAGCAAAGCGGGAAGCCACTAGGAAGCAGGGGGTTACAGAAAATTTAGAGCAAGATCAGATAGGAGTGATAGAAGAAAGAATGAGGAGAAGGACAGTGGATAGATCAAGGCAACTGGAGATGTCGATTGACATTACATTTGAATAGCTGGAGATTATAGCTCTCAGGGAAACTAGAATAGGGAAGGGAGTTCGACAGGTGAGAGGTGCGAGACATGAAGCCTATTGGAGTAGAAGAGACGGCTACATTTAGGAGTGAAAAGGTGAGAGCGGGATGCCAGCCTCGTAGGGCGCTTGAACTCATGAAGTCTGGGAACCAGCGAATATAGCTCCTCGGAGCATTTGCCATGAAAGTATTTATAAAACAGACAGAGAGAGGCGACAGCGCGTCTGGGAGAAAGTGACTGTAGACGAGATGCCAGCTCATGGCCAATTATATTGCATATCCGCCTCTGGAGCCTATCAAGAACCCCCTGGCAAACTCTAACGTTTTGTTTTAATAATGTCCTCAGTATGATCTATAATGATTTTCAAGGATTTCTTTTTTCGAAAATAAACAGAACAGACTAAACCTGGATTTGAACTTCTGTCGCTGATGCAGTTTTCCATGTTAGTAACCGTCACGGAACCCACAAGACCTAAGCACTGAAAACCTTCACCTTGAGTTAATGGTTCAAACCCTGCAGTATACTTATTATTCACTCATCAGTTGTCTTTTTACTATTTTTAAAAAAATAGTAATTTCAGATATCAACGAATTCGTTATTTATAACATTACAGAGGCACTAGATGAAAGCCAGAGAACGCATCGTTCGGTAATTAAGGAAACTCATTAAAGTATGATGGCAGAAATAAAATGGGAGATAAAAGAAAAGAAACGCGAAAAATGAAAGAATCAAAAGTAAAAAAAAAATCGAGAAAACGTAAGATGAACAAAGGAATAAATGCAAGGGGGAAAAAAGAGACTAAAAACATATTCATAAAACGAAACAAAAAATAAAATGAAAAAGAAAGCGATAAAAAAAAAGGTACCGAGGTCTTTTGAAGGAAGGCTGGGAGGCTTATATATTCGCGATGAGGCCTGAACAAAAGTCTCCCTTTCAAGATAAATTGCCTCATGCGAACAGACCACCGGACAGCTGTCCACAGAGCTTTCACTGTCTGCGAGAAGAGCCAAGAATTGTTGACAGTTGTTTAGCGAGCCGGGAAGATTTCCCGCCAAAGTTATGACTAACAATGGAGGCTGTCAGCACGCTTAGAAGCGCCATCTATTTGCCAGGCAGTAAACCAAGGGGCATAATCTGATTAGAAGACGCACAAATAATAATAATAATAAAAATAATAATAATAATGTTACATGGCAGAAAAGTGTAAATTACAAGAAAAAATAAAAATAAAAATCGGTTTATGGCAAAAGTAGTGAATAAGATAACATCTAATATACAAAGCTCCAAGTTTGTGTGTCTGTTATGGGAACTTACCTATAACGATAATGGACTCTTCCTGACACTATAAATACTGCGCCTTTCAAGAGGTATAATGAATGAACGGTGAAACCAACACCAGTTCATGACTGTTTAACTCTCGGCTTTGGCAGAGAGGAACCCGGATGAACCTTTGCCGAAGGGCAAGGTTTCGTCCGGGGAGGTAGACAGGCCCTGAACCCGTTTAGGCGGTTTCAAAGGGTATATTTTTGGCCGAGCCTACGAGCTCGGGAAACCCACGTTAAACTCGGCCTTGTGCCACATGCAACCCTCGTGGGGGTGGTGGCTAAATACCAAATACCGAATGAATGGTGTAACGAGCACCAGGTCATGACTCTTGAACTCTCTGCTTTGGCAGAGAGGAACCCAGACGAAGCTTTGCCAAAGGACAAGGTTTCGTCCGGGGAGGTAGACAGGCCCTGAACCCGTCTAGGCGGGTTCGAAGGGTATATTTTTGGCCGAGCCTACGGGCTCGGAGAAACCCACTTTAATCTCGGCCTCGTGCCACATATATTCCTCGTGGGTGGAATATTAAATACAATGAATGGTGTAACGAGTTGAGACAATATTAGCTCACTTTAAACCAGAGGGACAGTCATTACTAACAACTTTAACTTTTTGTACTATATTTCTGTTGTAATATATCTTTGTTATTCTACTCTTGTGTTTGTGTTGTTCTTGCTTGGTTCTAACCTTGGACCCTAACTGTGGTGCAAGGATATTGGACCACAACAGTGTCCATTCGAAATCGTGAAAGTGAAGGTTATTTTACTGCTTTTTTTATTATTTACATCAAACTTCACGCGTTTTATATCCTGCCCAAACTTAACAGCTCTATACTTAACTTTTTCTTATTCATTTCTAGACTGATGTGTTGTAATCTTTTTAAGTAAACGATATTTTTCGTGACGGGTTTCAGATTAAAATAACTTTAACTGAAATAATATTCTTAAAGTAGTAACCACCTCAGCATTTAGATCACGGATATGTCTAGCGTGTTTCATTAAGACGTATCAAAGGCAGCAGTAAATAAATCAGTATTATTGGTAAAAAATTATCTATTTCTCTATTGGATCATGTTATTTAAGTCATTGTAATTATGTGTGAAAAATAATATCGCCCAAATGTCCGCCAAGGCTTCGGCTGCACACTTTCATTCGATGGTCAAATTTTTTGATGACGTCTCTGCATAGTTGCTCCTTGATCTCACTAATATGCCTTATTATCTCATCCATCAGGATTGTAGTTGGCTTGTTTGCAGAGACGTTACTTTTGAACTATCACCAATCACGATGTATAGATGTTCCCTCAGGGAGGTCCCATGTCTTCAGAGACTGTTGGGCCACCCATGACCTCAATACGATGCTAGAAAAATGTCTGGCTCCATCTACGGCTGCACTATTCTCTATCTGTAGAAGAGGCAGATGAGGCCTAAAATGGATTAATGCTGCTATATATAAGCAAGAGTTGCCTAGACCTTATTTTCCAGTCTGGATAGTGTCCAAAGGCATCCTTGTGGGTAACAAGTTATTTTCCGCCCCACAACCCTTTTCTTAACGACGAAACGTTGAAAATTCCTCGCTACTCAATTGATGTGTCCATGGAAAGTACTCAGACGAGCTGCATTCCTTTATTCCACCCCTTAAGTGAACCGCTCTCACTCCCTTCGTATTCATTTGCTGAAATGTAAGTTGCACTCGAGTAACTTTCCGCGAACCGCTGCCTTTTGGAACGGCCTCCCAAGAGGTTCCTTCACAGATCCTTACAGACTTAACCTGCTCAAGTCTATGGTTAACCATTATCGCCTCATCATGTCAGCATAAGCCATGTCTCATACTTTGTAAAGTTCTAACTTGAGCTGATTTTGAGGCTTTTACTTCGTGAAAATCATTGTAAATGTATTGCTTATATTTGTTTATTTTTCGCTAAAAATTCACCATTGACTGTATATTTCAGTGTTGCAAATACTGTCTAGGTTTAACCGTTATTTTCCGCACATATAAGTATAAATTACGTCATATACTCGGTTAAATACGAACGAATATCTCACTGTAAAAAAAAAGTAGCCTTAATGGTAAATATTGGTTTTGTTTCCCGAGAACTTTAGGGTTAGGTGTTAAGGTTAGGGTTGGAGTTTTATTTCTGTGTAAAAAAGGGGACAAATTAAAAATAAAAAACATTAAATAATTTACAAAGTTTGTGTATTAATTTTTTATTTTCAATTTTAAAATATAAAAAATGCTTTAATTTTATTATTTAATTTATTCTCTTAATTTGTCATTGCCATTCAAAACGGAAAACAGGTTCTGTTGTATTATTTAATTTGTTTTTGTTATGAATAAATCTCCACTTAACAAAAAAAAATTACATTTCTTTACGGTAGTGCGTAGTGATTTTCTGCAAGGAAAGTCTGTAAAAGAAGTAAACAGGCCCAAATTTTATGACTCCGCCGCAAAGTGTGCCGCAGTGAATTACTTCTAAATAAACCGGAAATGGCTGACAAAAGACCGACAAGAAGTCCGATTTTTTTCTTGTCGATAACTCCAAAACGGTAAGGTTTCTTGGTAATTTAATTGTTAATTCGAGTTCAGCATGTACATTTGCACGGAATTATGACGATTTTGGAAAAGATTTTAAGGGATATTAGCGCTCGGTAAACAAAACCAAAATTTACCCCCTTAATAAAGAGATAATCAATAAAGGCGAGAGATGAAAGTGCACGCTTACAACTCGGAGAGATAACCCAGACATCTACCGGCGAATCAGTGCAAATGAAGTTTTCCTTAATCTTGAGACATCATGCCGAAACGAAGCCTATTCACCGATTCAGATGCGCAGGTTATTTCATTAAAACTATGTGACATTTATAACTGTGAAATCTATTTTAACCATGAGTCTCTATAACCATGAGTCTTCAATAACCTTGACTTTTCTATAAGTATGGGTCTTCTATAACAATGAGTCTTCATAAACATGAGCCTTCAATAACCGTAAGTCAACTGTACCTATTAGTCTTCTATAACCATGAGTAATCTATAAGCATGAGTAATCTATAACCATGAGTCTACAATAATCAAGGGTCATTTGTACCTATACGTCTTCTACGGCCATGAGTTGTCTATAACCAAGAAGCATCTGTTCCTATGTTTTATATAAACATGAATACTCTATAACCATGCGTCTTCAATAACCATGGGTCATCTGTAACTATGAGTCTTCTATAAATTGAGTCTTCTATAAACATGTGTCTTCAATAACCATGGGTCTTCTATAAACATGAATTTTGTATAACTATGAGTCCCTTATAGCCAAGAGTCTCCTATAACCATGACTCTATTATAACCATAAAACTTCTATGACCATGAGTTTCCTATGACGTTGGGTCTTCTATAAACATGTGTCTTCTATAAACATGAATTTTGTGTAACTATGAGTCTCTAATAACCAAGAGTCTACTATAACTATGACTCTATTATAACCATGAGACTTCTATAACCACGAGTTTCCTATAACCATGGCCCTTCTATAAACACGTTTCTTCTATAAACCTGAATTTTATGTAACTATGAGTCTCTTATAACCAAGAGTCTCCTATAACCACGACTCTATTATAAACATGAGAATTCTATGACCATGAGTTTCCTATAACCTTGGTTCTTCTATAAACATGTGTTTTCTATAAACATGAATTTTGTGTAACTATGAGTCTCTTATAACCATGAGTCTCCCATAAACATGACTCTATTATAATCCTGAGAATTCTATAACCATGAGACTTCTGTAACCATGAGTTTCATATAACGATGGGTCTCCTATAAACACGTGTCTTCTATAAACATACATTTTGTGTAACTATGTGTCTCTTATAACCAAGAGTCTCCTATAACCATGACTCTATTATAACCATGAGATTCTATAACCAATAGTCTCCTATAACCATAAGTCTATTATAAACAAGAGCCTCCTATAACCATGACTCTATTATAACCATGAGTCTTCTATAACCATGACTCTATTAATACCATGTCTCCCATAACCTTGAGTCTTCTATAACCATGAGTCATCTATAAACTTGAATTTTGTGGAACTATGAGTCTCTTATAACCATGAGTCTCCTATAATCTTGAGTCTTCTATAACCATGAGTCTGCTGTAGCCATGCATCTTCTATAACCATTGCTCTTCCTATAACTATGAGTATTTTATACATATGTGTCTTCTATAACCACGAGTTTTCTCTAACCATGATAATTTTATTCAATGTGAAAGTCAAATCCAATAATCAATTCTGGTGGAAAAAAAAGTTTCTTAGTTGTATTCGTGAGGTAATATTGGGCGAATCACATCTTTTTTTATTATTATTATTGGATAGGGGCAAATATATTATATCAATATAATTCCACGCCTCCTCCAGTTGCTTTTGGGACTTAATAATTAAGACATCCAAAACGATAGCTCTACAAATCACCTGACAAACAGTTATGTTCTGTGAATGGTCCCAATTCTTTTTCTGGGCCTTATTTATTTTGCTGTCTGATCTTCAAAAATATTTTAATAGATACATCTTAGAAATTCAAAAGATCAAAAATTTAGACTGTAAACGATTTCGTTTCAATTGCTGGGAGAATAAATTCAATTCACGTCATAACATTACCAAAAACTTATATATATATATATATATATATATATATAT
>CAHIKZ030004759.1:1015000-1037500 GCA_903632075.3 Acanthosepion pharaonis | reverse complement strand
CGATTTCCATTTGGGAAGATACGTTCATTGTTCTTACATATCTAACTAGATAAAGAGAACGATAAACATTAACTTACGATTTTTGATATTTTTTAATCTATCGAAATTAAGTCAATAATTAAATTTCTGTGAATTTTTTTCTGGTGTACGTTACCAGGGATTCAATTTATTGATGTTAATTCGAAGATTAGCTTGCCGAAAATTTCATGTGGAAATTTTTTTTCTTCAAAATTAATTCCCCACTCTCTATTAATGAAATTTAAAAGATGTTCGCGCGTTAGAATTAATATCTGATTAGGTAAAAAGAAAAAAAATATTGAAACAAAAAGTAATAAAATAAAATAGATCTCTCTTTTTTTTTCTTTTTTTTTTTTTTCAACCATCGAAAAGGAAGCGTCTTTTAATAATAATAAATGAAGTAACTGTAACGTCCTCCAAAATGGCGGGAAATACTGGGCGATAACAGATGAAGAAAAGATATAAATCAGCAAAAACGTGGGTCTACAGAAGGATGCTGAGGATACCATGGGCGGAACATGTGAGCAACGACGAGGCTTTAGAGAAAATGGAAATGATATGTCCTAGAAGGGATCTATTTGAACGAAATAGCTAAGTGGTTTTGGCTGCTATATCCAAGTAGAATATGGTAGCAGTAATCGACTGGTACTCATCGTAGTCGCAGGTAAGAAGTGTAGATTAATGGCGTAGTCCAACGGGTGTCGTTATAGACTTAGCTCTCAGACTAACGCTCTTGACTTTCCTACACGTCCGTCGGTATTTATGACGGACACCGGCCAATCATATTCCAGTGAGGGGGAACATAGGTGTATTCCATTATATCAGGAAACAAAAATGAAACTTATACTTAACATCAGGATGAGTCAGTTGAAATTTCTACAGAAGGATGATGAGGATACCATGGACCGAACATGTGAGCAACGACGAGGTTTTAGAGAAAATGGAAAAAAAAAGGAAACTTATATTTAACATCAGGAAGAGTCAATTGAAACTTCTACAGAAGGATGCTGAGAATACCATGTACCGAACATGTGAGCAACGACGACATGTGAAACAAAAGCAACGACGAAGGGCAATTTTTCTACAAAATGGAAATACCAAAACATGTGAGCAACGACGAGGTTTCATGGAAAGAAAAAGGAAACTTAAACATCAGGAAGAGGCAATTGAAATTTCTACAGAAGGATGCTGAGAATACCATGGACCGAACATGTGAGCAACGACGAGGTTTCAGGGAAAATGGAAAGAAAAAGGAAACTTATACTTAACATCAGGAAGAGGCAATTGAAATTTACTACAGAAGGATGCTGAGAATACCATGGACCGAACATGTGAGCAACGACGGGGTTTTAGAGAAAATGAAAACAAAAAGGAAACTTATACTTAACATCAGGAAAGATACAGCTGAAATTCCTAGGGCTCAGAAGGAAGAAAGATGGCTTGGAAATTTTGATACACACATGGCATATTGAAGGCGAGTGACAGAGGAAAACAACGCGTAACTTGCCTAGATAGCTTAAGTATATGGACGGAAGAACAGGGATTAGGAGAGATAGCAAAATGACACAATTTACCAAGAGCTACAAAGGACAGGAAATTGTGGAGAGGTATGATCGCCAATTCTGGAAGTTATACGGCACATAGAAGTATAATAGTAAAAACATAAGATGATACACAATAATAATAATAATAATACTAATACTAATACTAATAATAATAATAATGATAAAATTGAAATCTCAAAAATGTGCCACATGATTTCTTTAACAATACCACTTGTAGTTGGAGCCCTCAGATTGAATGGAAAAATTCGAATCGACTGAAAAATAAATAAACAAACACACAACGTTGGGTGTAATAGAAAGTGACAAGAAGAAGAAGAAGAAGAAGAAGAGAAGAAGAAGAAGAAGAAGAAGAAGAAGAAGAAGTGTACTGTAAATTATTTTATTTTTAATTACACCCCGACTGCCTATACATTTACAATACTCTTGCTTTTCTTCTTCTTCTTCCTCTTCTTCTTCTTCTTCTTCTTCTTCCTCTTCTTCTTCTTCTTCTTCTTCTTCTTCTTCACATCCTCCTCCTCCCTTTCTATTACACCCAGCGTCGTGCGTTTTTTTTTTTATTGGAAATACGGAAAATGACAATCCATAGATGCTTCTCGGTTTCAATGAGAAAATGAAAGAAAGAAACAAATAAAAACAGAAATAAAGAGAGAAAGAGAGAAAGAAACAAGTATAGATAGATATGTTTAAAAATCTGTTTTTTAAATGTGTGAAATTAAATAGTTGTAAATTTCATATCTGTTCATTTGTATCCCCTTACTTCTTAAAATAATGACCAGCATTCATATTTATGATTGTTATTGCAATATTCTGTTGAAGTTGTTAAGCTCAAATATTTATACGGAAAATTGATTGTCCCAAAGCTTACCATGAACTTATTCAATCATTCCAGGTTTTAATATTTTCGGTCCTTCCATATATTTTTTTTTGTTTTTGTTTTGCAACTTTCTTTCTCTCATCATGAAATAGTTCTCTAACATATTCGTTTCCTCTTAGGAGAATGTTTCCTTTTCTATTACAATGTATAATAAAATTTTGATTTATTTTGTCTTTGGTCAGAAGTAAAATTTCCTAATTTGTTCTGTTAATCAAACAAAGGATATGTATTTTATTCCCTTCAAACGTTGATTTTCTGACTAGAACATCGATATCTTGAAACTAACCAATTACATTTTGGATATATTCATTGCTGAGTTGTTACAGGAGAATTTTCTAGAACTTTTTAGAAGTTTCAGGTACTTTTTCCTTCACTGCACTTAAAATTGAATCAATAAGTTAAGGAGTTTGGAGGCTTAACCTGTCTTTTTATGTGCCGTGTCCTTTCAGGACGTAGGTGATCATGGCTCTTCACCTCCCCTATCGTTTGTAGCTCTCAAAAGTTTTTTGTTTCTGCCAACTCCCTCAGACCACGCTCCACCATCCCTCCCCAAGCCCGCCACGTATGTCATGCGCTGCTTTTCCCTGTCTCTTTTCCCTCTATTCGTCATGTGAGTATCATATTTTCCAGGCCCTCCTTTCTCATCATATGTCCCAGAAATTTCATCTGCCTCTTCCATATGTTAGCATAAGCTTCCTCCTTGTTTGCATCCTCTCCAAGACCTCATTAAGTGTATATATTAGGTGTGAGGGTAAATTATCGTATATATTTATATTTTTAATTTCGTGCATACGTGTTATTTGTTTTTGATTTTGTCGACTGCAATCTATAGTAAGGTAAGTTTGGCACCGTCTGTCAGTAAATTCCCTCCGCCAGAAATTTGGAAATGGCATGCTGTGCTCTTTAACATTCGCACCGGAAGCCCCAGTAAGAACATTTTTAGAATGTCAATTTCAGGACAGTGCAGAGGATTTGGAAAGAGTTGGATGAGTCCAAAGGTGATTGCGAAGGTAGGGCAGCTCGGAAAAATCAATCTGATCGTTCTCATGGGAAAAGAACTCCTAAATTTGTTGGCGAAGGAATCAGACTCAACACGTAAGTAAATTTTCCCCATTTTATAATTTTAATTTCTCTCATGAACGTTAGATGAGTCTAACGTTTAATACCAAGGTACGGTAGCTTGAAAACCTCATTCTGATCATTCTTATGAGAAAAGAACTCCTGAATTTGTTGGCGAGGGCCTCAGACTCAACACGGAAGCCTACATCAAGTACCTTTAGGAGGAAGTGCTGCCCTGGGTCAAGAGGGTGGCTGTTGTATGATCCTATTTCTAGTATCAGGAATCTTCCCTATGGCAAACAAGCAGGAGTACCCAGTCATGGCTGTTAGACAATTTCTACGACCACATCAGCCTTTACATCTGGTCACGTAACTCACTGCTCACCAACCCCATTGATTAGTATATGTGGTGGGCAATTGAGCGAGAGACCTGCGAAAATTCCTAGTGACAACAAAGATGAACTGAAGTCAAGGATTATGGCTACTTAAACAAGGAGACCGCCCAGAAGAGATGTCACGTGATTTCGAAATCGTCCAGAGGCCGTGGTTGAAGTTAATGTCGAGATCATTGAATAAATTTACTCTGTAGTGTTCAAGATATACTTGCGTAATTTTGGTAAATGTGTCTCTTAAAATGGGATGTCAGTGTTATTTTCATGTTTGCGTAATTTAGACAATAATATATTCATAGCGCTCAAGAACAGTGCAAGGAATTCCCAAGAAGCTCACTGGGACAGAGAATGCAGTGTGGAACAGCTTTGGCGCGGTGGCTCGGTGCTTCCTTGGGAATCAAAAGGCCGAATTCTATGTGCAGCTTCTTGAGACCGTATTGAAGAATTACGGAAAAATTGGTTGCAGAATGTCCGTCAAAGTCGCTGATCTTGATAGATTCAAGAACATGGGGTCTACTCAGAGGAGAAGGGCGAGCGATTCCATCAGGATACAATGGACTTTGATCGCTGGTTTTAAGCAACTTTTAACGAAAACATGATTGTAGAAATATTTGGGTGATGAGCTGTGAATTATAAAGTATAAGCATTAACCTTTTTTTTTTCTACCACTGTTGAACCGGTGGATGGGTATTACGTCATTTTGTCTCTACCACCGTTCAACCGGTGACTGGACATTGCGTCATTTTGTCTCTACCACCGTTCAACCGGTGACTGGGCATTGCGTCATTTTTCTCTACCGCGGTGATCACGGCTGAAAGTGTTAAAGTTCATTAGGAATTTCTAACAGGACAGACGTGAAATTTACATGACTATTTCTAATATTAGTAAATATAAGTATATTCAAATTGAAATTTAAATAAAACTAGCAGCATGACCTGGCGTTGCTAGTGCTTGATTCAAAAACCGTACGACTCATACAGCAATCGCTATCACTTGACTTAAAATATTTTTGCCCTTCCTTGCCTTTAAAGGAGTGCCCTTCTCCGTGCTTATGTTGCTACATGCCTTACTTCTTGCCTATCTTACACTGCGAATTTTTTCTAAGCTCTATACTAAACATTAAATCTGTTAGGAAAAAAGAACTAAACAAAATGAACACAAAACGATCAGCTTTAAAAAAGGACTCGTAACTGGAAAAACCGAATGAAAAAAGAATGTTAACAACAAATACTTTTTCACGCACAACCCAGTTCTGCGGAATCAGAATCAACGTTCAGTTTAAGCAAGCGAATGAGCCAATTGGAGTAAAGTGACATGCAGATTTAAATTTTCCTCATTGTGACGAATGCAGCTATCGAATTTTTTGCATGCTAGCATGCTAGTTAACATTCGTGTCAGTCAGCTGTTGGCTCTCACGTTGGCCAGTAGAATCTTCCTGCCTATTCGTGGCAGCCAGCTTTAGGCTCTCACTCTGGTTTGTACAAAATGACCAAAAACTACATGAAAACTGCCGTAGAAGCATGAAAAATCGATTATTTCCACTATCGATGGGAGTTGGGAAATGCAAAGTCAGTTTTGGCCTTCCCGCTAACTTGGAGCATGTGCATGTAGATTTTGGTGCAAATCCGTCGAAAGTTGCGGCCGTGCATTCGTTACACACACACGCGCACACATATCCTGCCTTTTATAGAACCGGGTATTGAACTCACACTCTTTGGGTCCTGTCACTGGATCTAACCAACGCCTTTTTAAACGTGAACATTATTGTTATGCCTATAATCAAAGAAATAGAAACACAGTAGATGTTTTAAAAATCCTGGCAGTTCTTGTTTAACAACGACGTAAAAAGCCACCCTGCATGGGACTGCTCCTTTACTTAGGACAATAAACAAAATATGAGGGTGCATACTGTGTATCACTTAACGTCAGAATTTGTACAAACAGAATGAACATAATTCTTACTTTACCTTATCTATGGTCCCGCTTAATAACCCGGTAAGGGGTTGTATTAAACAGAAAGCCAATTAATAATAATAATAATAATAATAATAATAATAATTTGCACACTGATCGACATGAGCATGCCAAATTGCAAGAACGTCTCTGAAAAGGGTTTTTGAAAAACTAAGCAAATACAAGAAACTGGAAATGCAAACAGAAAAAAATGTGGCACTTAAAAACTAAAACACTCCCTGTTATGGCGAGATGTTTGTGTCTCATGAAGAAAAGAACTCAAGAACAATCTACAAAATTCCTGGTGCGCCAGAAGAACCAAAAAACTATTCTCAGAGACACAACCAATATCCTGCAAAGAATTATGTCCATTTTTTTTTTTTTTTGTTAATAGCTGTGTTCTCTTCAATTACGTGGAAGCAACAGAAAAAAAATCACATCCTTCGTTTGTCAAAGATGATTAGTTACGACCCGACATGTGATCATAAAACAACTTCAGGTACAAAAAAAAAAGATTGCTCTTTTTTATAGACTATAATAAAGACTAGCAGGGCATGTGCTTTAATGTCACTCACTGTACTTTTCAATTCATGACCATTTCCAGAGAGTTAGAAGGAAATTGATATAGTCTCTCTTAAAAATACTGAACAACAGATTGTTAATGCATTTTCTCAAAAAAATATTAACACTAAAAATATTAATTGATTAGTAGCGTATTCTTCTACAATACGTAAGTAAAAGTCTATATTTCTGAGATGAGGCATTATGTACACTATTTACATTATTCGGACTATTGTCCTCTCTTTTTCGCCATATTTATGATAACGTTTCGGCCGTTCTACGCTCCGGCCTTCTTCAACTATGCCAAGTATCCTTGTGCACACATGGCACAGTGGATAAAGTTGGTTAGATCCAGTGAGAGGACCCAAAGAGTGTGAGTTCAATACTCGCTTAAGGCAGTGGAGAACTTTCAGAGGGATAATTAGCAGTAGATAACTGATAACTGATATCCATCAAATATGGCACGTGGATCTAGAACAGTCTACACCAGTGAGCGAAATAAAGGGTTCAGTTCGACATTCCGACCACCTGAAGAAGGCCGGTGCGTACAACGGCCGAAACGTTGTAATAAATATGGCGACAAAGATGAAGTCAATAATACGAATAATGTAAATAGTGTACGTAAGTAAATGTAATGAACTTGATTGGATTACGAACTAGGATTCATCAATCTTTTAAATTAAAAAAAAGACATTGTCAAAAAATATGTTACGGATCAATGAAAGTTTTTTAGTGTGAATATTTTTTTAGGAAATGGTCGCCATTTTTTCTACTAACCTCAGACCTTATGTCACCAAGCGATGAAAAGTAATATTTAGACTGCATTTTCGGATATTTCAAGTTATATAATCTAATAATTGGATGCTTCATGGCAAATAAAGAAGAAACAGTTGTTTCCTGTTTCTTAATATTTTGTTTAGCTTATCCTAATGCGCTCTCGGATTTCGGATAATGACGTGCGGGTGATGCAGTGGATAAAGCCACGGAATCAGGAATTCGTTAACCGACTTCGATTTCCAGTTGGTCTCGATACATTTAAGCGCAAATACCCTTGGGAAAGTGTTATGAGATCTTACCCATAATAATAATAATGGACTATTCCATACTTAATAAATACTGCACATCAGGAGTAGGCAATGAGTCGGTCGCTCACATTCTGAGCGAACGGTTCGGTTTACCTCTCTGCTTTCGGGCGGGAGGAACCCGAAGGAGGCTACGCCGAAGGGCGGAGTCTCCTTCGGGAGGTAAAACGCCCTGAACCCGTTTATACAAATGGGCTATTTTTGGCCGAGCCTAATGGCTCGGAAATGTCCACGTTAAAAAGGCCTTGTGCCACATGACGCCCTCGTGGGGGACGACTAAATATAGTCTGTCGCTCACTTTCTGAGCGAACGGTTCGGTTCAACTCTCTGCTTTCGGGCGGGAGGAACCCGAAGGAGGCTACGCCGAAGGGCGGAGTCTCCTTCGGGGAGGTAAAACCGGCCCTGAACCCGTTTATACGGTTTCAAATGGGCTATTTTTTGGCCGAGCCTAATGGCTCGGAAATGTCCACGTTAAAAAGGCCTTGTGCCACATGACGCCCTCGTGGGGGGACGACTAAATATAGTCGGTCGCTCACTTTCTGAGCGAACGGTTCGGTTTACCTCTCTGCTTTCGGGCGGGAGGAACCCGAAGGAGGCTTCGCCGAAGGGCGGAGTCTCCTTCGGGGAGGTAAAACCGGCCCTGAACCCGTTTATACGGGTTCAAATGGGCTATTTTTTGGCTGAGACTAATGGCTCGGGAATGCCCACGTTAAAAAGGCCTTGTGCCACATGACGCCCTCGTGGGGGGTGACTGAATATCGTCGGTCGCTCACTTTCTGAGCGAACGGTTCGGTTTAACTCTCTGCTTTCGGGCGGGGGAACCCGAAGGAGGCTACGCCGAAGGGCGGAGTCTCCTTCGGGAGGTAAACCGGCCCTGAACCCGTTTATACGGGTTCAAATGGGCTATTTTTGGCCGAGCCTAATGGCTCGGAAATGCCCATGTTAAAAAGGCCTTGTGCCACATGACGCCCTCGTGGGGGACGACTAAATATAGTCTGTCGCTCACTTTCTGAGCGAACGGTTCGGTTTAACTCTCTGCTTTCGGGCGGGAGGAACCCGAAGGAGGCTACGCCGAAGGGCGGAGTCTCCTTCGGGAGGTAAACAGGCCCTGAACCCGTTTATACGGGTTCAAATGGGCTATTTTTGGCCGAAAATGCCCACGTTAAAAAGGCCTTGTGCCACATGACGCCCTCGTGGGGGACGACTAAATATAGTCTGTCGTTCACTTTCTGAGCGACGGTTCGGTTTACCTCTCTGTCTACGGACGGAGAGGAACCCGAAGGAGGCTACGCCGAAGGGCGGAGTCTCCTTCGGGAGGTAAAAACTCGGCCCTGAACCCGATTATACGGGTTCAAATGCGCTATTTTTGGCCGAGCCTAATGGCTCCGAAAATGCCCACGTTAAAAAAAGGCCTTGTGCCACATGACGCCCCTCGTGGGGACGACTAAATATAGTCTGTCGTTCACTTTCTGAGCGACGGTTCGGTTTAACTCTCTGCTTTCGGGCGGGAGGAACCCGAAGGAGGCTGGGCGGAGTCTCCTTCGGGGAAGTAAAACCGGCCCTGAACCCGTTTATACGGGTTCAAATGGGCTATTTTTTGGCCGAGCCTAATGGCTCGGAAACGCCCACGTTAAAAAGGACTTGTGCCACATGACGCCCTCGTGGGGGGACGACTAAATATAGTCTGTCGTTCACTTTCTGAGCGACGGTTCGGTTTAACTCTCTGTCTACGGACGGAGAGGAACCCGAAGGAGGCTACGCCGAAGGGCGGAGTCTCCTTCGGGGAGGTAAAACCGGCCCTGTACCCGTTTATACGGGTTCAAATGAACTATTTTTTGGCCGAGCCTAATGGCTCGAAAATGCCCACGTTAAAAAGGCCTTGTGCCACATGACGCCCTCGTGGAGGGACGACTAAATATAGTCTGTCGTTCACTTTCTGAGCGACGGTTCGGTTTAACTCTCTGCTTTCGGGCGGGAGGAACCCGAAGGAGGCTACGCCGAAGGGCGGAGTCTCCTTCGAGGAGGTGAAACCGGCCCTGAACCCGTTTATACGGGTTCAAATGGGCTATTTTTCGGTTGAACTCTCTGCCTTCAGGCGGAGAGGAACCCAAACAAGGCTACGCCGTGGGGCGGAGTCTCGTTTGATGAGGTAAACCGGCACTGAGCCCGTTTATACGGGTTCAATGGTCATATTTTTGGCCAAACCCACGGCCTCGGAGATCCTACGGGCTCGGAGATCCCATGTTAAACCGGCCTTGTGCCACATGATGCCCACGTGGCGAGGTGACTAAATATCGTCAGTAGTTCAAGTCGAGTCAAGAGTCGAGTCAGAGGCAATCCGAAACAGAGTCGCGTTCAGACAATTACTGCAAGACATTGGAATAGTGATACTGGTCGAGACTACATTGTTCTCTCTACTAAACCTGATTGTTCATACTAACACTTCTACTTCTCTGTATATATTCCTGTTTGTAATATATCTGTGTTATTCCATATCTGGATTCGAGTTCTTTATTGGTTCTACCTTGGACTATCACCGTGGTACAAGGAACCGGACCATAACAGAAAGGCACAAATCTGCTCCATACGCTGTAGGTTAAATAGTTGAGTTTGTATCTGGGAAGACTATTGTTATACTTTAAAAAAATGTTACTACTAAATAGACAAGCCAGAATAAAGAAAAAAAGACTTACTCTTATGTAGGAATAAAGTGTCGCTGCCAACACTTGAGTTTGATCATAGATCGCCAGTGAGCAAACACAAGCGATCCCATTATTGAATTAAGTAGACCACGTGACCATAGAGGAAACGCATATATGTAAGAGGTAGCAGACGACTAACTATCGCTATTCCTAGTTTATCCTCTATACTAGACCGATCGCATTTCTACTCTATCCTCTGTTACTATACAGACCTTTTTTCTCTATTCTATTCACTATACTATTTCTCTATTCGGGTCACTATACGGATTACTATTCGAGTGAGTATTATCGAGCAAGTATAGTACTTGCTAGATAATAGTGCGAGTGATATTCAAAGGCGTCTGACACCAGTATTGTTCAACGGCGTTACTATAGTTGTATCCGAGATTACAGACTGTCTACTACAACGAGCATTACGAAAGTCACAACGTGTATTCGTTGACATCACAAAAATATACTTGAATCCCCTTCTTTATTTGACCTTTGCTCAATCCTCTTTTAGTCATTATTTTCTCTCACTTTCACTAAATGTACCCAAAGGTTGGACTTGACAAACCACTCATTGCTATACCACTACTTCTACGGAAAATGCTCGGACGTCTAATTGATCCTTATTTCTACTCTCTTCTCTATTACTATAAGGACCGCTATTCTCTACTCTATTCCCTATACTATTTCTCTATTCGGTTCACTGTACGGATTACTATTCCAGCGAGTATTATCGAGCAAGTACTATTAGTGCGAGTGTTATTCGAAGGCGTCTGACATCAGTATTGTTCAACGGCGTTACTATAGTTGTATCTGCGATTACAAAGTCTCTACTACGACGGGCATTAAGAAAGTGACAACGAGTATTCGTTGACATGAAAAAGTGGCAACGAGTGTTCGTTGACATTACAAAAGTGAAGACGAGTATTCTTCGGCATCAAAAAAATGACCACGTGTATTTGCAGTCATCACAAATGTGGCAACGAGAATTCGTTGACATCACAAAAGTGACAACGAATATTCGTTGACATCACAAAAGAGACAACGTGTATTCGTTGACATCACAAAAGTGACAAAAAGTATTCGTTGACATCACATACGTGACAACATTTAGTGGAATAAATATAAAAGTGAGCACTTACCTAACACTCCATTGAAAAGAAAAGCCCATAGTGTTGTATTCCATACTATCTTGGCTAATACTTTCCTTTTTATGTGCTGTGTCTTTTCTGGGCGTCAGTGATCATGGCTCTCCACATCGTCCTATCCCTTGCAGCTCTCAGTAAGTTTCGTCCCTCCGCCACCTCCTCCGGATCACGTTCTGTCATAATATTATATAATTTGAAATATCCGAAAATGCAGTCAAAATATTACTTTTCATCACTTGATGACATAAGGTTTGAGGTTAGAAGAAAAAATGCCGGCCATTTCCTAAAAAAATATTCACACTAAAAAACTTCCATTGATCCGTAAGGTATTTTTTGACAACTTCTTTTTTTTTTAATTTAAAAGATTGATAAATAGGAGTTCGTAATCCAGTCAAGTTCATTACATTTACTTACGTACACTATTTACATTATTCGGACTATTGTCCTCATCTTTGTCGCCATATTCATTACAACGTTTCGGCCGTTGTGCGCTCCGGCCGGGTATGTCACGCGTTGCTTTTCCTTGTCTCTCTTTCCCTCTATTCGACCTGTGAGTATCACATTCTCCAAACCCCCCTTTCTCATTACGTGTCCCAGAAATTTCATCTGCTTCTTCCTTATGGTAACTATAAGCTTCCTCCTTGTTTTCATCCTCCCCAAGACCCCAACATTGCTCATATACTCGCTCCATGATATCCTTACCATCCTTCTGTAGAATCCCATCTCCGCTGCCTTGAGTCTCTTCTACATCTTTGAGGAGACTGTCCAAAATTCGCTGTCATATAGGAGGACAGATGACACTCAGCTCATTACTCTTTGCTTTGTTACCAACGGAATCCCCCTGTCTCGTAATAATCTGCCTAGATTTTAGGATGCGTCCTTGGCCATCCCAATACGTCTTCGGATCTCAGCATCGCCCTTACGGTCCTCCGTCAAACCACTTCCTAAGTATTCCGCACCTGTAAATCGCATTTCGGTCTCATACTTTTAGAAACAGTTATGGCTATAAAGTGAGGGATCAGTTTATATATTGATTATGATATAAAACTGATCCCCCCTTTATATCCCCATTATAATTTCTTGTTTGTTTTTGTTCAAATTCTGATTAGGTATAAATCCACCTCTTCTTCCCTAGCTATAAGTTAATTAGTAATACTTGTATCACTAAATAATTATTGTCAAAAAAAAAAACAAACAAAAATAAACTTAGAAACTAAAAATATTTTTTCTGGCTTTAAATAACCTGCAAATGGTTGATAATCAATCAAATACTGATTAGCTACACAGGCATGCCTTCTAGATTTTTTTTACATTCTCCGGAAGAAAAAAAAAAAGAATAGTATGGAAAGTACTCTGTTCAATAAGTGAGGGATCATTTTCTATTTTAATTATGATATAGAATTCACCCCCCCCCTTATATCTATTTTATAATTTTTTGTTTGTTTTTTTCTAATTCTGATTCCCAATACGTCTTTGAATCTCAGCGTCGCACTTACGGTACCCCGTCAAACCACTTCCCATGTATTTAAACTTCCGCACCTGTAAATCGTATTTCGGGCTCATCTTTTTACTGATGACCATGCTATCTGTCTTCTTGTAGTTTATACTTAGTCCCTTCTTCTTGCTCTCCTTCACGGCCTTCTGCAGGAAGTTTTTTAATTTCTTTTCCGTGTCTGCTATCAGTCCCGTGTCATCTGCGTATATTATATCGTTAAGATTGAGTCTCTTTATCTTTGAGGAGACTTTCCATCATTCGCTGCCGTAAAGGAGGGCAGATGACACGTAACAGCTTAGTACTTTTTCTTTGTTACCAATGAAATCCTCCTGTCTCATAATAATCTGTCCAGCTTTTGGAATGCGTCCTTGGCCATCCGAATATGTTCGGTCCACGATATCCTTAGTATTCCTCTGTAGAACCACATCTCTGTCGCTTCGAGTCTCTTCTTTATCTTTGAGGAAATCGTCCAACATTCGTAAAGAAGGACAGATGTCACGTATCAGCTCAGTATTCTGTTCTTTGTTACCAAAGAAATCCTCCTGTCTAGCAATACTCTGCTCAGCTTTTGAAGTGTGTCCTTGGCCATCCCAATACGTCTTTGGATCTCAGCGTCGCACTTATTTCCTCCGTCAAACCACTTCCCACGTATTTAAACTTCCGCACCTGCAAATCGCATTTTGGGCTCATCTTTTTACTGATGACCATGCAATCTGTCTTCTTGTAGTTTATGCTTAGTCCCTTCTTCTCGCTCTTCTTCACGACCTTCTGCAGGAAGTTTTTTAATTTCTTTTCCGTGTCTGTTATCAGTCCCGTGTCATCTGCGTATCTTATATCGTTAAGATTGAGTCTCTTTATCTTTGCGGAGACTTTCCATCAATCGCTGCCGTAAAGGAGGTTAAATGACACGTAGCAGTTCAGTACTCTTTCCTTTGTCACCAAAGAAATCCTCCTGTCTCGCAGTAGTCTGCCCAGCTTTTGCGATGAGTTGTATTCCATATTATCTTGGCTATTACATCTTATTGAAATGCTAATAGATGCCAACTCTTTCATCTTCTTGTAAATTACCTGGGCTTCATCACACAGAAGATAATGTGCAGCCTTCTCCATATCAACTTTATTTATGGCTTTCTTATGTCCATCAGTCTAAATGGCTTCCTCTTTATATAACTTACCACATTTTTTTAAGCGTTTCACCCCAAGCAAGGCGGGAAGCCACTAGCATGCAAGGGGTTACAGAGAGTTGGAGCGAGAACAAATAGGAGTGATAGAGGAAAGGATGAAGTGAAAGATAAACCAAGGCCTCTGGAGACGTCGATTGACATTAAATTTGAATAGTTGGAGATTATAGCTATTGGGGAAACATTAAAAAAGGAAGGGAGTTACACAGGTTAGAGTTGCAAGACATGAAGCCTATGCATAAAGGTGTGTTAGATTTAGGTTTTGCAGTTGAGAATGGGTTTTGTTTCAAGAATTCTGCATGTGCGGAATTGGTTGAGAGAATAGAGAATTCAATAAAATGAAAAAAAATATATATTTTTGAGAAATTTTTTTTGTTTTGATCAAGTCCAATGATTGTTCAGTAAAGAGATTGAAGACTCAAAGAATGTTCTTAAGAAAGTCTTTGTAAAAAAATGGTAAAAAAAAGTCGACCTTACTTCTGGTGATTTAAAGAGTGAATAAGTTATATTGTCTGTACATGTGACTTTGTTACAGTGTTCACCAAATTTTAGTGTCCAAACTTGACCTCAGTGGAAAAATAGAGCTAGCCTTTTGGGATTCGCGCTACACATTCCTACAGTTTTTGCATGCCCAAAATCTGAATAGGGGTCACCACTGCTGACAGGGTTATCAATACGTAACATATCTGACAAAAATATGTATTGTCTGCTACAATAATATAATATAAATGCAGTTTTTTTTTCCTAACATTTTCTGTTCGAAAGAAGTTTGTGAAGAATTCTCTTATGATAAAATACTACACAAGAAAATTGTTTCACAAGAACTCAATAAATTATCCAGAAAAAAACAATTGTCTTACTATAAAATATTACATATCTTTGTAAATACACTTTATTGAAATGCTGATAGATGCCACATCTTTCAACTTCTTGTAAATTATCTGGACTTCTTCATACAGAAGATAATGTGTAGCCTTCTCCACAGCACATTTATTTATGGCTTTCTTAATCTCTTCAGTCTAACTAGCTTCCTCCTTATATAACTTAGCACATATGCATAATGGTGTGTTAGGCTTGGGGTTTTTTTTAAGTTGAGTATGTGTTTAGTGTCTACAAGTGTTGAATTGGTTGAGAAAATAGAGAATTCATTAAAATGAAAAATAAATAATATTTTTGAGAAATTTTTTGTGTAGAGCAAGTCCAAGGATAGTTGAAGAAAGAAATTGAAGAATGTTCTTAATAAAGTCTTTGTAACAAATGGAAGAATAGTTGAACTTACTTCTGTTGATTTAAAGAGTGAATGAGTTATATTGTCAGTACATGTGAGTCTGTTGCCGTGATCTCCAAATTTTAGTGTCCAACCTCGACCTCAGCAATTTTTTGGAAAAATATAGCTAGCCTTTTGGGATTCGCGCTACACATTCCCCCAGTTTTTATACATGCCCAAAATCTGAAAAGGGGTCACCACTTCTGACAGGGTTATCAATACGTAACATATCTGACAGAAATATGTATTGTCTGCTACTATAATATAATATAAATGCAGTTTTTTTCCTTACATTTTCTGTTCTAAAGAACTAGTAAGAAGTCTGTGAAGAATTCTCTTATGCTAAAATACTACACAAGAAAATTGTTTCACATTCACTGGATTTTACACAGCACCTTCTACTTTGTAACTCTAGTCAGTCTTTGTACATTTATCGCTCCTTAATCTCATGCCTTCCAACCATTTGCTCTGTGGAATAATGTATTATTCCATCTACGACATTTTACGCGCGCGCGAGTTTCCTCCCTTTTTTCCACACTCGCGTGTGCGCGCGCGCGTTTGACACCCCTTTCTGCCTCTTTCAGTCTAATACAGTAGTAACTGGTTTTGTCGTCAGTCAAGCGACCTGCTACTCCTTCTTATGCAAATTAGATTTTTGAAATCTTCCCGCGAAATTTGTGACGTCAAGGACAAACTGTTGTTTCAAAAAAGTTAGTTGTGATCCAGACTCGGACCTAAGCAGACTCATTTTTATCCATGTCAATATTTTAGGTTGACTTTCGAAGGATATCTTACGATGCGACCACAAATAATTAATTCTTCGTCCCCTTTTGGCTCGTCATTCAAAATTCTTCTGCGAGACGATGCAAACACCAAATAATTAATTCTTCGTCCCCTTTTGGCTCGTTGTTCAAAATCCTTCTTCGAGACGATGCAACTCCAAGTATTAACTCTTCGTCCCTTTTGGCCTCGTCATAAATCTGCTTTGAACCAGTACCAAAAAAAGAAAAAATATATACATAACATTTCACTCACATTAGCAAAAAACTCGCAGTGAGTATTTTTCCTTGTATGTATATTATTCTGGTAGATTGACTTTTCTGGAACTGTCTTCTTCAAGTACTTTTCCCGCCTTAGCCATCTTATTTTCTATTTTTGGCGCGGAACATTTTCATTGATCCCTACCACGGGATAAGTTACTTGTTTTCTTGCATTTAATAAAAAAACTACTCTTGTTTAAATCCAGTCTTTTCTGTCATTCTGTGCCGGCTATCTTAATATATTTAATTTATGCACGTGTGGACTAACCACATCACTTCGTTGTTCATTCACGCATTTTTATCCTTTTTACTTTGCTTGTAGACTCGGTAGTTTAGTGTGGTGTCTGGTACAAGGCCACTTAGTAATAAACTAGCACTGCACCCTACCGGGCCTGCAACAGCTCAATCTTATTAAATAAGTATTTGTCTGAGACTCTCCTCACTTTTTGCTTTTAGTATGTTCTGTGAGTGTTAAATTCTCCAAGCTTTCTTTTCTCATCACGTATCCGAGAAATTTCAACTGTCTTTATCTGATTGAAGTATAAATATATTTTAATGCAAACTTTCTCCTTGTTCAAGTATTCCGTCAAAGTTATTCTCAGTATCCTTCTGTAGAATCACAATCCTGTCACTTACATCTTTATCTACCAGGACATTGTATATCATGGACTGTCACATAGGGGAATAGATATTGCGCATCATTTCAACCGTCCCTTTTTTTTTTACTTCTCCTGAAATTGTCCTATAACTTGCCCCTCAGCTATGGGGTAAATAGTATGTGGAAAGATTATTGTTATAATTTAAAAGACTGTTAGATACACCCACCAAATAAGAAAGTCATCCTTACAATCCAAAATATTTTTGGCCTTCAAATAACATACAACAGATAATTAGAGTCTGTCTATATTTCTGAGATGAGGTATTATGTACATTATTTACATTATTCGCACCATTGTCCTCATCTTTTCCGCCATATTTATCACAACGTTTCGACCGTTGTACGCTCCGGCCTTCTTCAGGATATTCCAACCACCTGAAGAAGGCTGGAGTGTACAACGGCCGAAACGCTGTGATAAATATTGCGGAAAAGATGAGGACAATAGTCCGAATAATGTAAATAATGAACAGATAATTAAACAAAAAAAAAAATTAAAAAATCAATTCAGGACGACAGAAGTTATTGGTTTTAGGTTACGGATCAGCGAAGGTTATTTAATACTAATAATTTTTTTTTTTTTTTTTAGAAAATGGCAGTCAATGATGAAGACTATTTTTTTTAGTTGGATTTGCCTATTCTGAGAGAACTAGACATTCTACCCGGATTTATCATTGGCAGCCACAATCTTAACAATGTAAGATATTCAGAGGACACAGTGTTGATGGCAGACACGGAAAGGAAACCACAAAACCTCCTTCGGAAGATAGTGAAGGAAAGCGGGAAGAAAGGACTAAGCATAAACTATAAAAAGACAGAATGTATGGTCATCAGTAAAAAAAATGAGTCCATACTTCAATTTATTTATCGGGAATACTAAAATCAAGCAGGTAAAAAATATTTAAATATCTGGGAAGTGTCTTAACAGAGAACGAAAAGCGCGACACTGATATCCGAAAAAGAATTTGAATGGACAAAGATGCATTTCAAAAGCTAAGCAGAGTATTAAGACAAAGAAAATTTTCGTTACAATCAAATAAAAGAGTACTCAACTATTACGTGATATCTGCCCCCCTGTATGGCAGAGAATGTTGGAGAATCTCCTCAGAGAGGAAGAAGAAACTTGAAGCAAATGAAATGTGGTTCTACAGAAGGATGCTAAGGATACCATGGGACGAATATGCGAGCAACGTGGAGAGTTTTTGAGAGAATGGACACAAAAAGGAAACTTATCATTTTCTATCATTGACTGCCATATAGTTGAATTCCTCACCTATGGGTTAAATAGTAGGATATGTATGTGGAAATATCATTGTTATACTTTAAAAGATGATTGATATAAAATTCACTCACCAAAAAAGTAAAAAAAACATATTCTTAAATTCCAAGATATGTTCCGACTTTGAATAACCAATAAAGGGGTTGATAAGACATAAGAAACAGAATTATTCTATCAATTAAATATATGCTTCTGCATTAAATAACGAAAAAATGGTTGATAAGACATAAAAATAGAATTATTCTATCAAGCGAATATATGTTTCTGCATTAAATAACCAAAAAAGGGTTGATAAGACATAAAAAACAGTATTATTCTAACAATTTAAAATATGTTTCAGCTTCAAACTCACAAAAGGTAAAAAATTTAAAATCCAGGACGACAGCAATCATTGGTTTTATCTTAGGGATAAATGAATGTTCTTTAATACTAATGTTTTTTTTTCTTTTAGAAAATGGCCGCCAATGATGAAGACTATTTCTTTGAGTTGTATTGGGCTATTCTGGGAGAACTAGAAATCTCCATTTTGGAGGAAATTCTTTAGCATGAACTGTCGTATAAGAGAATAGATGTTGCGTAGCATTTCGGCCATTTTCTTTTTAGTTTCTTTTTGGCTTTTCAACTGTCTTTATCTAATTCAAGTATAATAGCCCTATTTTAATTAAAACTTCCTTGTTGCTTAAATGTTCCGTCAAAATTATTCAAAATATCCTCCAGAATCACAGCCCTGTCACTTCCATCATTATTTGTCAGGAAATTCTCTATCATTGACTGTCGTATAGGAGAATAGATGTTGCGTAGCATTTCAGCCATCTTCCCTTTTTTTGCGGGGGGATCTTCTCACGGAATTTTGCTTGGATTTTAGAAGACACATTTCGCTATTCCAATGCACCTTCAGATGGAAGTATTTTCTCATACATTTTAAATTCTATTACTTGCTTTCATTTTGGTCTGTTCATCATACTGACAGCCATATATTCTAAATTCTTTCCATTAACGTTTAGTCCTTTGCTGTCATTTTCCTTTGCTAACTTCTCTAGAAGTTCCTGATGTGTCCTTTCAGTTTCCCCTAACAACACTGCGTCATCAGCATATCTGATATTGTAAAGATTGTGTTCATCAATAATAAATCCTGTTGGGAATTCTACGTCTCTTAGGATTATGTTCGCAAAAGCGTCGCATTCCGCCTTTGGCTATGTAACGAGGACCGCACTATCGGTTAACGGACAAAATTAATTCATCGATTCTGATTTAAGTTAATTATTAATGTTGTTATATAGTCCTGGGTATGACGATAAATTACTCCCAGCAGCAAGACATGTGATCGTGAGAATGGCGGTTTTTAGGAGCGTGGAACAACCTCTTATTTGCTGTCGTTCCTAGGTCCACTAAAACACGGGGCGGTAGCACCTGTTAGGGTCTCAGGTAGAAGCGAAGAATGAACCCCCCCAAACCCTATGTAAGAATAAAAATAGTAAATTTAATAGTAAAAATATCAGCAATACATTATTATATAAAAAATGCCAACAATACATTTTTAAAGCACAATTACCAACGCTACATTTTATAACAAAATGACCAATAATACATTTTATGACAAAATGACTAACAATATATTTTATAATAAAACGAACAACAATACATTTTATTACAAAATAACCAACAATATATTTTATAACAAAATGACAAACAATACATTTTATAACAAAATGACCAACAATACATTTTATGACAAAATGACCAAAAATACATTTTATAATAAAACGAACAATACATTTTATTCCAAAATAACCAACAATATATTTTATAACGAAATGACTGATAATACATTTTATAATAAAACCAACAACAATACATATTATAACCAAATGACCAACAATATATTTTATCTGTAGTTGTAGCCTTAAAACTGTATTCAAAATGTTTAGATTCTGGCATTATATAACTTCTAAAGATTGATATACCGCCAGGCAAAATGAAAACACCAGGAATTTAAAGGAGTGCCCTTTGCCGTGCTGATGTTGCTACATGACTTACTTCTTGCCTATCTCACACTGCGAATTTTTTCTAAGCTCTATACTAAACATTAAATCTGTTACGAAAAAAGAACTAAACAAAATGAACACAAAACAATCAGCTTTAAAAAAAGGACTCATAACTGGAAAAACCGAATGAAAAAAGAATGTTAACAACAATAGTTTTTCACACCCAACCCAGTTCTGCGGAATCAGAATAAACGTTGAGTTTAAGCAAACGAATAAGCCAATTAGAGTAAAGTGCCATGCAGATTTAAATTTTTCCCACTTGTGACGAATGCAGCTATCGATTTTTTTGCATGCTAGCATGCTAGTTAACTTTCGTGTCAGTCAGCTGTTGGCTCTCACCCTGGCCAATAGAATCTTCCTGCCTATTCGTGGCAGCCAGCTATATGTTCTCACTCTGGCCAGTATAAAATGGCCGCAAACTACATGAAAACTGCCGTAGAAGCATGAAAGAACCGATTATTTCCACTATCGATGGGAGTTGGGAAATGCAATGTCGGTCTTGGCCTTCCCGCTAACTTGGAGCATGGGCATATACATTTTAGTGCAAATCCGTCGAAAATTGCGGCCGTGCATTCGTTACACACACACACACACACACATCCTGCCTTTTATAGTTAGAGATTATAAAATACAAACATGGCGAATATGCATCGTATCAGTTGTTTACGTTTATAAGATGTTTAGCTGTTTCTCGTTCGGTTGTTTATGGCTGTACACGTATACGCAATGAGTCTAGCGTTACTAACGATACTTTTATCATTCTCTTTGAGTTTTTTTTATCTTATTTAAATAGAAGATAGGATAAAGACATAGAAAAAAAGAGATTAGTCTATTGTAATTTGGTCTCTCGAAAAAGGAACTCACATGATGCAAGAGATATATTATAAAATCATTTTTCTAAGTGAAAATTTGGTGGTCGCACGATACGCGAGATCGCGCATTACACGAGTATATACGGTGTTTATTTTTTAAGAAATGGTAAAATTTTGGTCTCCTTGCATCTATTTAATTATTCATTTATTTATTTATCACTACGCCACTCTACAAAGACTAAATGTCTGGTGAGATGATACATCCTTGTTTTACCTCTCCTTTATATTTTTATGTATTTAATTCACTGTTGCTCTACGAAGCGAGAGTTATCTGCCAAGCCTTTAGAAGATCCCCACTTAAAAAAAAAAGAGAAATCAGCATTTTTTTTAAACTGACTTGGTTTCCTATTTACTACGATCAGCTATTTATCCCGTGTTGCCTTCTAAAAGGTAATCCTTTATCCGCTAGCGGCGAAAAAGAAAGCCGTATTTGCATCGTTTTTGTGGCTGCGGGATTAACTTGACCTGAGGTCAATGCCAGAGATCATAACTAGGAAATGGACACAGCCAATCAATTCTTCAAGAGCAAAAGAGATACACGGAAAAAGAGAGAAAAAAAAGAAAGAAAAAAAATAAATGCGTAGAAGCATGAAAATTAAATGACCCTTTCTACCGTGTATACAAAACGGAAAAGCTTCAAGAATATTTCTTTTTTATTTTGTGCAAGATAATCCCTTCATCAAAAGACTTCCGAGATCGACCACAACGAATTTGTTTTCTGTCTTTTTTTCTTTTCTTTTTTTTTTTTTTTGTTAGCCAGAAAATATCTTCCTCAAACGACTGCCATGATCTCCCACGAAGAAATAAAACTGGTTTTGGCAAATATCCCAACATTTAGTTTTGTATGACACAAGTTTATAATAAAGGAGCGATACAATACGGCCAGGAGTTGTATTTGCATGTCTAGTATATTTGCATGTCTTTTACTTTACCAACTGGTGTGTCAACTTACATTTATACATCCTTGGGCAAATTAATTAAAACAACCGCTTTAGTTTCCTTTCTTTCGCCATACGTTCAGCTTTATATCCCGCTCGAATGACACGGTGTAATGGATTTCTATTTTCCCTCAGATTAGGCTATTTGCAATGCTGTGCAGTAATATCAACCTATTTTCGAGGTGCATTAAGAAAGGTGTTTGGCTTTGAAATATATTGCGTCATCCGTAATTTTTTATCACGCCCAGACAATATTGTCTCGACTGTCGATTAGTTGTCCTAGGCCTATTGTCTACGATGGACGTTACTCCAAGGTAGCACCTATTAGAGTCCCAATTACGGGCAAATAATAAACCCCAGGACTTGGGTCAAATCCCTATGAAAGT
>CAHIKZ030004759.1:1007500-1010000 GCA_903632075.3 Acanthosepion pharaonis | reverse complement strand
TATGGCATAAAGTGCTCAATATCGGAGATAGAGCGTGTGTAAATATAGAAGTGAACGTTGAATTCAACACTTAGAGGCGACAGGCTGTTTCATGCTAGACGCAATCATTAGGCCCGCTCCGTTAGAAACACTGGAGGTAATATGGCGTAGAGATAGAGTTGCAGACCAATGAAGATTTCAAGAGGGCATCTAGATCCTCAAGGGAAAAAACTCCAGAGATTTAGACCAATTCAGGAGTAACTCTTTATTCTTCACCGAAAGTAAGATCTTTTTCAGTATTTTATCGCGGTGTCTGACGGGATTTCTTTTGGTCAATAACTACATCAACACTTCAGTGCAGAAGCAGAAAATTCCAAGTTTTCCTGGACACCTCGAACATACTGGAGTAGTCACGGAGATATTGAGAGAAGAAAAAGAAATTAAGGCCAACCTCGTCGTATAGTAGCTAGATTTTGCCAACGCATATGGGTCAATTTCACACAAATTAGTAGAAGCCCTACAAATATTTTAACACATTTTTTTAATGAAATTTTCTCGGACATTCAGGTCGGTCAATGTTGTTTAATATTGTTTATTATAAACAGAGCATTTACTTAAAATAATTGCCGGTCGTTTCATAATGTGTGACGTCATTTGTTTACATTTGGATACGCTTTGAGCAGACAGTAATGGACGTGAGAGAATCGTGGAAGACTGTAGTTTAAAGACAGTAAAATCGACCTCGCTAACCGAACGCTCCTCTATGGCTCAATTGGTAAAAGCGCGTCAGGCTATATGACGGTTCCATATAGGATACAGGTTCGATTCCTGTCGGAGGAAGCATATTTTCATAAAGACATTTAATCAATGCAAATAATAACAAGCTAAAATTTAAAAGTTGTGATATATAGAATAGACTGGAAAAGTTGACATATAAAATTAAACAGTTGAAACATATAGGAATTTAAAAAAAAGAATATATAAACACAAAAGAGATGTTTTATGAAGCAGCACACTCATAAGCCGTTAATAACGTCGTGTTCATAAAAAAAACATGAATAAAAATTGAATTATACAGTCAGTATGCCATGTCCATAAAAATAAATAAAAAAATAAAAATAAATTATACTGTTCAAAAGAATTATAAGAAAATAATCATATCAATTACAATTATCATTAATTCACTCTTTTTACCCAATGAGAATCAAACCAGATTTTCTCCTTTACATGCAAAAAAAGACGAGGACACCCTCATTATCAGACAGGTAGTCAACACGTGTGTCAACGGAAATTTCGGCTCTTTTTCTTTTTCATGCCACATTGGTAACATTTATTATATTCAACAAAAGTTCGAGGTAAGGAAACTCCCAACACTTCTATTTTTCAACTAAATTATTTAAACACTCATTACAGACACACACACACACACACACACACACACACACACAACACACAAACAAACACACACACACACACACACACACACACACATATATATATATATATATATATATATATATATATATATAAAGCATTCGTAAAAGACTTTATATACTTTGTTTATTCTTTATCCTATCATACTGTCGGGTTCCGCTCAATATTTGACCTTCAGTTGATCCCAACTCAATTTTACTGTCACTCGTGTCTCCTACACCACATTACAATCAGTTTATTTTCTGTCTTTTGTAGCACTTGTTATATTTCCTATACCCTCATCCGCCATCGATTTGCTCAACCTCGCTAAGTACACCCTCGTGCAAATTAATCGAAACGACCGCTTTAGTTTCATTTTTTCACCATACAGTCAGTCTTAGACCCACTGGGGTGACAGGTTGTAATCGATTTCTGTTTTTTCCTCAGATTAGGTCATTTGCAGTGGTGTGTAGTAATATGAATAGATAGATAGATAGATAGATAGATAGATAGATAGATAGATAGATAGATAGATAGATAGATATGAATAGACTGAGAGAGATACACCCTTGTGCAAATTAATTGAAACAACTGCTTTAGTTTCCTTTCTTTCATCATACGATCAGTTTTAGACCCACTGAAGTGACAGGGTGTAATCAATTTTTTTTTCCTAACATTACTTTATTTGCAGTGGTGTTCAGTAATATGAATCTATTTTCGGGGTGTATGATGAAATTTGTTTGGCCTTGAAAAGTATTGCTTCATCCGTGATTGCATGAGATTTTCATCAATCCCAGACACTATTTTCTCGACTGACGATTAGTTATCCTGCGGTCATTGTCTGCCATGTACGTTACTCCAAAGAAACATACAAAAATTGTAACACTGCACAAACCAATGAGCAAATCAAAATATAATAGTACTGTAGAAATCTCTTCTGATTTAAATCCAATCGAGAATCTGTGGTCAATCTGCTAGAAACGACTTCGTGGAATAAACAGGAAGTACTAACATGTGTACTGGGTCATATTTCATTGGAAAAATGCAAAAAGATTAAATAATAACGAAATTATTCGTTTTGTTTCAATTAATTTGCACAAGGGCCTAC
>CAHIKZ030004759.1:962500-1000000 GCA_903632075.3 Acanthosepion pharaonis | reverse complement strand
TTCCTACTATATCCCTTGTCTTCTCCTTGCCTACTTTGGCGTTTCTGTCTCCCATTACAATAATGACTTCCTGTGATTTCCATAGAGCCCTAACACTGCCCCGCATGGAGAAGGACGATTCGATGTCCTCTAAACGGGGACAAAAGTCCTCGAAAACTATCCCTCGCCTGGAAAGGAACGAAATGAGCGACAGTTGTCACCGGACCGTTATCCTGCGAGTGCTGACATCAAAATTTAAATGACCCTCGGGACATGGAACGTCCGGACACTGAACAACTTCAGTCAGTTTGTTAATATTAACCAAAAGATGAACAGAGTTAACATCAGCATTCTAGGTGTATGTAAAACAAGATGGACAAACAACGTTGACTATGTCAGCAAGAAATACAGGATAATTTAATCAGGCGGCGAGAATAACGACAAAGGAGCAGGACTAATACTAGATAACGCTCTTGGGAAATGCGTTCTTGGATACCACCAACTTTCCGAAAGAATTCTGGTAGTGAAACTGAAAGAGAAGCCTTTCAAGGTGACTATTATAGTAGTGTACGCATTAGACTAATGTTCATAAAACGATTTTATTGAAGCTTTGATTGGAAGCTAAAGGGTTAAATTTACTAAAAAAATTACATAGATTTTAAATGTGAATTAAGTTTAAGCGTCTAATGATTTTTTTCTTTTTCTTTCAGATTTAACAAATTGGCGATTTCAACCATGAAAAGAGTAACAATCAAACATTGTGTTAAAGTTATCGAAGCCTATTACGAAAATGGACGTTCAAATTTATAAATATACGACCCAATGATTCCGCTAGCAAAAATATACACTAAACAGTTATCTTTTGTGGATATAGTGGCTTTTCAACAAAATTCCTTGATTTTGTATATATATAGACATTAGTGCCTCGCTTTTTTTTTTTATAATTCCGTAATTAAGGCTAAATTTGCCGGTAACACATCTATATTTATTATGGGTTGTTCCAATAACTTCGATCGATTTGAAATGTGAATTAAATTTAGGCGTCTAATTATTTGCTTATTTTTCTTTCAGATTTAACAACTTAAGTCTTTGGCAATTTCAACCATGGAAAGATTAATAATCAAACAAGGTGTTAAATTTATCGAAGCCTAATACGAAAATGGACGTTCAAACAGAAATGCATTTCGCGCCCTTTTTGCGTTTTTGTTCTCAACATAATCGACCAACCGAAAGTGCAATTGTTTGTTGTTGGGGAGAGGTTCGATTCCTGCGCGCGATGACGAATAGAGGTGTCTGGATTTTCGGCCACATTCTCGTGCACTTTAATAATGTTTTTTGAACGGCGTAAACGAGCACGCAATGGTGTTCTCACATCTGCCACCGACCCAGTTTGTTTGAATTTACGAACAATGTTTCCAAATGCACTCTTGAAACTTTAATACGTTGTTTGATTGTTAATCCTTCAGTCAGTTTGTTAATATTGTTGAAATCGGTCCAAATTATTGGAACACCCTTTATTTGCAGTAAGCAAAGTACTCTGATATATTTCAAACAGAAAATATATTGATTGGAATCGGTTTTGTTCTGCTACAATAGCTGATAAGAACTCTTTTTTTAGTCGTCTTTAATCGCAATGTAATTCTTTGTATTAAAAAATCTTCGAAAAATAAAATATAATTTTCTGAAACATTATTTGAGGAATATATGTCTTCTACCTCAAGGCAATTCTAAGAGAACTGAAAATGCTACCGGGATTCGTCATTGTCGGCCACAATCTTAACAACATAGGAAACGCAGACGACACAGTGCTGATAGCAGACACGGAAAAGAAATTGCAAAACATTCTACAGAAGATAGCGAAGGAAAGCGAGAAGAAGGGACTAAGCATAAACGGAAAGAAGACTGAATGCATAGTCATCTTTAAAAGGGAAAACGATTTACAGGTTGGGGACCCTAAAATCAAGCAGGTGCAGAGCTTTAAATATATGGCAAATGTTCTGCCAGAGGAGGGTAAGTGCGAGGCTGAGATGCGAAGACGTATTGGGATGGCCAAAGACACTGTTATGGGGTCCACCCCTTTTTTCATATAAGTGGACTATACCAAGTGTACCTGGAGTGCTGCCGTTAAATACCCAGAGTTACAGTCAGTGAGGGTAGTCGGCATTCAGTAGTCGGTAGTCGGCAGTCGGATAGTGAGAGGATATGCAGAGAGTGAGAGAATATACGAAGGGAGATAGTGTGAGGTAACCTATTGTAAAAGTCAGTTACAAGCACGTAGGCTCTAAGGAAGTCCTACTTCGAGACTGTATATATCTAAATGTATTTGCTACTAATCGTGTTCCTGGACTTACTAACAGTATTACTCTTTGTATGATTGTGTAAATACATTTTATTTCTTGTATTTAATTGTTGCGTTTGTCATTCCTTGCAGACCGAATTCATCTCGGAATCCCCAACAGATACATTCCAAAAGCTAGAGTTTTATGAGACAGGTGGGTTTCGTTGGTAACAAAGTAAAAAGTACTGAACCGCTCCGTGGCATTTGTCCTCCTATACGGCAGAGAATGTTGGACGGTCTCCTCAAAGATGAACAAGAAACTCGAAGAAACTGATTTATGGTTATACAGAAGGATGCTGAGGATATCATGGACTGAGCGTGTGAGCTACGATGAGATTTTAAAGAGGATAAAAACAAGGAGGAAGCTTATACTTAACATCAGGAAGAGGCAGCTGAAATTTCTAGGAACACGTAATAAGAAAGAGAGGCTTGGAGAATCTGATACTCACAGGGAGACAAAGAGAAACAAGGGAAAGCAACGCGTGGCATACCTAGCGGGCTTAAGCATGTGGATGACAGAACATGGCTTGGGGGAAGTAGCAAAGTGACAAAGCTTTTTTAAAGCTACAAGGGATAGGGAGATGTGGAGAGCCATGAACGCTTACGCACTGAAGGAACACGACGCATGAAAAAGTAGAAGCTGATGCAAAGTATAATTAATCTTATTTGAAACAATATTATTTATTAAAAAGAATTAATGAAATCTCGCCATTGCTCGTAAAAATTTGGAAGAAGTTGGAAGATCTGAAGCACATTGATGAGTTAGCAGAAGACATATGTGTTTGGAGACGCTTTTTAATAGATATTTACTCAGTTGCTGAAGATGAGAAGTCAAGCTGATTTCCAGCTCGAAACAGCTTCCTTGATGAAAAATAAGAGTGTTATTGAAAAGCTTCAATTGAAATTGTACAACGCGATTGTATTTACCTGCCTCACCATTCAAAGGACAAATGAAACATCCTAATGACGAATGACCAATGTATCATCCTAACGACGGATGTATCTTAATAATAACGAATATATCATAATAATTGCGAATGACGGATGACAGAAGGAACATCCTACTGACGAATGCATAATCTTAATTACGAATGACGAATGTATTATCATCATGACAAATGACGTATGTATCATCCTAATAACAAATAACAAATGAATCATCCTAATGACAAATGGCGAATATATCATCCTAATGATGAATGGCAAATGCATAATCTCAACGAAAAATGACGAAAGTTTCAACCTAATTACGAATGCCGAATGTGTGATCATAATGATGAATGTATCATTCTAATGACGAATGACAAATATATAATCCTAATGACAAATGGCGAATGTCTCATTCAGTTGCGAATGACGAATGTAGCATGCTATTTACAAATGACGAATGCATGGTCCTAATGAGAAATCACAATTATAACATACTAACGACGAACTTATCATCCTAATGACAAATGACGAATGTCTGATCCTATTGCGAATGATGAATATAACATCCTAATTACAAATGACGAATATATCGCCTTAATGAGAAATCACAATTATAACATCCTAATGACGAATGTCTCATCGTATTGACGAATGATGTATGTCTCATCCTACTGCGACTGACGAATGTCTCTTAGCGAATCCCGAATATAACATCCTATTTACTAAGACAATTGGTATTTGGAGTGCAGTGACGTGCGACAATCTACAACGCAAAAAAGGTGAAAGACGGATTCATGCCTATTCCTAGGCTAATAGTGCGACGTGAACGAAGCGGAATCAATTGAAAATTATAACTCAGCACGTCGATTTCATTTCCGTCGTCGAAAACCGGTCAACTATCAGCGCCTACCATGAAGATAATACTGGCAAACCAAATCTAACATGAGGAACAAGATGGCGGATTAGCAGTCCCAAAATAGCGGGAAATAGATCATTTTCTTTTGTGATTTACCACTAACGAAAACAGCGACTAGCAGTAAAGAAATAATAAATCCTTACCATCTTGGCGAATATGTCACCAGAGCAAACATTTAATTTACTAGACAAATTGAAGAATCCCAAGAAATGCTGAATCTTAGAGAATCGCCTTTCAGAATTAGCATTCAAAGAGCTGGAAATACCAGAATCTTTTTGGTTTTTATTCTTAGTGGTAAAAAATAAGAATTGTAATTTGAGGACCTGAGAGACACGTGTGCGTTGTAAAAATATATTTGTGTAAATGACATGTAGGTTAAAATACGGAACAGCGGCCTTGTATAATTCTACCAAAAATCCATTTTCTTTCTAAGATGGAGAAATAAACTTATGATCACAATTTTTACTTCTTTAATAACAACTTGTTAATAATATCGGCTATTCATAATATATATATATATGTGTGTGTGTGTAAAATATGTATGTATATAAATATATATGTATTTATATATGTATATATACGTATATATATGTATGTATATATATATATATATGTATATATATATATATATATATATATATATATATATATATATATATATATATATATATATATATATATATATATATATATGCAATTTGTATATATATTATTTATTCCATTTTTTTTTCTAAGATGGAGAAATAAACTTATGATCACAATTTTACTTCTTTAATAACAACTTGTTAATAATATCGCTATTCATAATATATAGATATATATGTGTGTGTGTGTGTGTGTGTAAAATATGTATGTATATAAATATATATGTATTTATATATGTATATATACGTATATATATATGTATATATATATATATATATATATATATATATATATATATATATATATATATATATATATATATATATATGCAATTTGTATATATGTTATTTATATATTATATATATGTATATATTTAATTTTCTTTAGCATAGGAATGAAAACCTCTTGAATTTGAATTTGAATTTGACCCCAGAGCGCGGTAAAACGCAGTAAAACGAATTAAAATGCAGAAAAAAAAGGAATTAATTCGTGGACTCAAAAGGGTTCAAACTAAAATTGATAGAATACGTCTAAATTATTTAACCTAGCAGGTTTGAATGAAAATATGCTTATATATATATATATCAGTGGGTAAGCCCGAGTAACTTAACAATAATTATATCGATTTCAAAGCAACAAATATCTTTTGTAGTGCGTCGTTTTCTTATTCTTAACTCTAGCTGGATCCAAAATTAAATTTTTTAACCCCGTTCCTCAAATATTGACCGAAATACGCTTCTTTGATATTGTTCATAATAAAGATGAAAGAAAGAAAAAAAGAAGAAGAGAGAAAGTAAGTAAAAAAAGAATGATATAAAATTAATGTGTCTAACCGGGTTGAGTAGATCTAAGACCCTTCGAAGCTGTAAACATATATAATGTGCAATAATGTCGCAGTGTGTCCAATCACCACTCCCACCTTTTCTTAAACAACCCCGGATATGCCTGCTGGTAGAGAAAGGTCACGACCCTTGTGTGCTAAAAATAGCAACGACATCCTTTCAAACTGACAGAAACACACAAAACTCAATTTTCGCCACTAAATAAAAATAAAAGACATTTAATTTTGAACCGAAATTAATTTAAATACAGTCAACAAACACCAAACACACTTTTGACTGTAATTAATACGGCCCGAAATTAATTATATTCATTTACTTGTTTAGCGTCACCGCTTCTCTTGTATGAACCGTCATATCTAGATGCCCGAGACGTCGCAGCGAATTTTAGGCGGGCAGGGAGCAGGGAGTCGACCGAGCCCAGCAGCTGACGGGACCCAGTATCAGCAGCAGCATTTGTTCAAACAGTCCCTTTCAGGGCTAACTTCTGAAAGTCATTCGATCACCACTCTTCGAGGCTCCACTCACTTCACTCTCTGCTACTGCCTTCCCTCTGAGACGCCAACTCACTCCTGCAGCTTCCAGCTCACTCCTGCAGCTTCCAGCTCTCTCCTGCAGCTTCCCGCTCACCCCTGCAGCTTCCAGTAATCTCCGGTTCACTCCTGCAGCGCTTCACTGACGTCCAGCGACCAGTTCCAACCTCCGGATAACGTTCCCGAACAAACGACCTCTGTCCACCACTCACCAATAAAGACACGATCTCTATCGTCTACAACGGACCATTTGTCATCCTTCTTTGCTATTGCCATCTCCTTGCCTTTTGTGTCCCCTTTTTAGTTGTGCGGTCGATTGGCCCTCACACCTCTCGGCCTGCTGCAACAATATATTTTATGCTTTAATTTTATAAATAAACTTTTAAAAATCTCTAATGATTCATATGACATGTTTTTCAAACACATTTTTATTTCAACTTATTGTTTGCAAATATCTATTTTAAATAACTTATACCGTACAGTATAGTGTGTTTTTAAGTGAAATGCATATTTTTTTAACTTGTCAAGTCCGTGGAATAAAAATATTTTCTAGGTCACCATGTCGACAGGCCACATTCCTTTCTTTCACTCTCGTTCCGTACCACTTCCTCATATTTATGACTCTTTTTCTTCTAGCTAAAAATCCTTATAATTAAATCATTCTTTATTTTTTTCCCTTTAATATTAAAACTTTTTGTCTTTTCTCTCACTTCCCTTTTTTTCCCTTGTGTCTGAGTAAAGTGAACATATATTTTTTGAACTGAAGGCAAGGTTTATGGCAGCATTCAACAATTTTGAAAAGGAGACCGCCCAGAAAAGTTATAGGAGGTTGCGAATTCGTTTGTAGCCCGTGGTTGGAACCAATGGAGATTTCACTAGATTTACGCTTTAGTATTTCAAGATATTTTTGTGTAATTTTAGTAAATATATCTATTAAAATGAGATGTCGATGTTATTTTTATTTTGGCCTCATTTTGACGACAGTTTATCCCTCGCCCCCCGTATATCTGTTCAAATGAGATGTCAGTGTTATTTTCATTTCGTCCCCATTTAGAAGACAATTTATCCCTCGCCTCCTGTATATCTGTTCAAATGAGATGCCAGTGTTATTTTCATTTCGGCCTCATTTAGACGACAATTTATCCCTCGCCCCCTGTATATCTGTTCAAATGAGATGCCAGTGTTATTTTCATTTCGGCCTCATTTAGACGACAATTTATCCCTCGCCCCCTGTATATCTGTTCAAATGAGATGCCAGTGTTATTTTCATTTCGGCCTCATTTAGACGACAATTTATCCATTGCACCCTGTACATGCATGCGTGTAGGTGTGAGTGTGGTGGGGGTTGCCTTAAATATAATTTCATTGACCCGGAGGTTTATCAAATTCTATTAGCGATAAAAGGAATTTGATATTGGTAATAATTAATGCTTTGTCCAGAAGATAGACTCGACTTCGCGGCTCGAGACGCCATTCAACAAAGTTGTTAAAAGTCGAAAAGCCTATTTACACATTGATATGCTCCATTAAACAGAAATGTCTCACAAATAAATAAATGGAAAAGAGCAATGGAGATTCCAATCAGTTTTATTGCAAAATCAGCTTTTTTTATTGTCCGAGAAAAATCGAATTTTAGAGGAAAATTGAACATTATAAAGACTTTCAGATTTAGTTTAATTCATATCTCTCTCTCTCTCTCTCTCTCTCTCTCTCTCTCTCTATCTATCTATCTATCTATCTATCTATCTATCTCTATGTCTTTCATCGATCTCTCCGCCTACACATATATAGATATGAATGGCTGTATATATACATACAGCATATGACTGCCAATAAAATTATAAATGTTTCATTCTATATGAGTGAATATTTAATGTTATTCACCTTTTCTGATAGATATGAACATTCTGAGATAGATAGATAGATAGATAATTAGATAGATAGATAGATAGATAGAAAGATAGATAGATAGATAGATAGATAGATAGATAGATAGATAGATAGATAGATATGAACATTCTGAGATAGATATGAACTGAGATAGATAGATAGATAGATAGATAGATAGATAGATAGATAGATAGATAGATAGATATGAACATTCTGAGATAGATATGAACTGAGATCGATAGTTATGAACAGACTGAGATAGATAGATAGATAGATAGATAGATAGATAGATAGATAGATAGATAGATATGAAAACACTGAAACGCATAGACAGATAGATAGATAGATATCAACAGACTGAAATAGATAGAGATGCACACAATGAAACAGATAGATAGATAGGGAGTGATTAAAATAGATAGATAGATAGATAGATAGATATATATGAACTGACTGAAATAGATATGAACTGAGATAGATAGATAGATAGATAGATAGATAGATAGATAGATAGATAGATATGAACATTCTGAGATAGATATAAACTGAGATAGATAGATAGATAGATAGATAGATAGATAGATAGATAGATATCAACAGACCGAAATAGATAGAGATGCACACACTGAAACAGATACATAGATAGATAGATAGATAGATAGATAGATAGATAGATAGATAGATAGATACATAGATAGATGATATGATGAACACACTCTGAATAGATATAATAGATAGATAGATAGATAGATAGATAGATAGATAGATGAATAGATATCAACAGACCGAAATAGATAGAGATGCACACACTGAAACAGATAGATAGATAGATAGATAGATAGATAGATAGATAGATAGATAGAATGTATACGTATGTATTAAACTGACGCTAAACGGCAAGTGATTAAGAGAATCTAAAAGCAAGCAAATGTAAGCCAAATAGGTCAGATGACGATGATATTAGAAGAGAAAAAAAAAACTAAGGAAATTTCTTTAATGTTTATTTAGGCAAAGGGGGAAAAAAAGAAAGATGCACACAACAGGAAATATCCATTATTTTAGTTTTCGAACATTTTTCATGGATTTTTCCTTTCTTTTCTTTGCCTCGTAATTTAATTTACTCTCAGGCTTTATCGAAAAACTTATCTTTTACACTCATCTTCACGAACGCTTCCATTTTTCTTTCCGCTGGAAATAATTTTTGCATTCCTATGAAAATATTGGTCTGACTGAAGTTTGAAAAAAAATTATAAATAAATGTAAATAAATAAATAAAAATTTATTTTTCAGTGAGTTTTATAGACAAAAGTTTTGTAAAATAAAAACTGAATTTGGTTTTTGTTGTTTTTCCACTCAAATTGACTCTGGCTGCAAACTCTGCGAATTGGACATTTTTCATTTGATTTTTCCTTTTAGTTTTTGAAAATGTCTTATTTATTATATTTTCATTTTGTTTTCTATGTTTTTCTCCCATTTTTTTCTTTCTTTTTTCTTCATTTTTCATATTTTCTTTGTTCTTTTTTTTCTTCCTTTTTCGTATTTTCTTTTGTATTTCTTTTCGTTTATTCCTTTTTTCTTCCTTTTTCGTATTTTCTTTCTTTCCTTTTTCTTCCTTTTTCACTTTTTTTTTGTATTTCTTTTCTTCCTTTTTTCTATCTTCCTTTTTCGTATTTTCTTTCTTCCTTTTTTTTCTTCCTTTTCCTATTTTCTTTTGTATTTCTTTTCCTTTCTTCCTTTTTTTCTTTCTTTTTCGTATTTTCTTTCTTTCTTTTTTTCTTCCTTTTCCTATTTTCTTTTGTATTTCTTTTCCTTTCTTCCATTTTTTCTTTCTTTTTCGGATTTTCTTTCTTCCTTTTTTTTCTTCCTTTTCCTATTTTCTTTTGTATTTCTTTTCCTTTCTTCCTTTTTTTCTTTCTTTTTCGTATTTTCTTTCTTTCTTTTTTTTTCTTCCTTTTCCTACTTTCTTTTTGTATTTCTTTTCCTTTCTTCATTTTTTTCTTTCTTTTTTCGTATTTTCTTTCTTTCTTTTTTTCTTCCTTTTCCTATTTTTCTTTTGTATTTCTTTTCCTTTCTTCCTTTTTTTTTTCTTTTTCGTATTTTCTTTCTTTTTTTTTCTTCCTTTTCCTATTTTCTTTTTGTATTTCTTTTCCTTTCTTCCTTTTTTTTTTTCTTTTTTTTCGTATTTTCTTTCTTTCTTTTTTCTTCCTTTTCCTATTTTCTTTTGTATTTCTTTTTCCTTTCTTCCTTTTTTTCTTTCTTTTTTCGTATTTTCTTTCTTTCTTTTTTTTTTCTTCCTTTTCCTATTTTTTTTGTATTTCTTTTCCTTTCTTCCTTTTTTCTTTCTTTTTCGTATTTTCTTTCTTTTTTTTTCTTCCTTTTCCTATTTTCTTTTTGTATTTCTTTTCCTTTCTTCCTTTTTTTTTTCTTTTTTCGTATTTTCTTTCTTTCCTTTTTCTTCCTTTTTCACTTTTTTTTGTATTTCTTTTCTTCCTTTTTTTTCTTCCCTTTTTCGTATTTTCTTTTTCTTCCTTTTTTTTTTCCTTTTCCTATTTTCTTTTGTATTTCTTTTCCTTTCTTCCTTTTTTTTTTTTTTTTCGTATTTTCTTTCTTTCTTTTTTCTTCCTTTTCCTATTTTCTTTTGTATTTCTTTTCCTTTCTTCCTTTTTTTTTTTCTTTTTCGTATTTTTTCTTTCTTTCTTTTTTCTTCCTTTTCCTATTTTCTTTTTGTATTTCTTTTCCTTTCTTCCTTTTTTTTCTTTCTTTTCGTATTTTCTTTCTTTCTTTTTTTTTTCTTCCTTTTCCTATTTTCTTTTGTATTTCTTTTCCTTTCTTCCTTTTTTTTTCTTTCTTTTCGTATTTTCTTTCTTTCTTTTTTTCTTCCTTTTCCTATTTTTCTTTTGTATTTCTTTTCCTTTCTTCCTTTTTTTCTTTCTTTTTCGTATTTTCTTTCTTTCCTTTTCTTCCTTTTTCACTTTTTTTTTTTTTGTATTTCTTTTCTTCCTTTTTTCTTTCTTCCTTTTCGTATTTTTCTTTCTTCCTTTTTTTCTTCCTTTTCCTATTTTCTTTTGTATTTCTTTTCCTTTCTTTTTTTTTTTCTTTTTTTTTCATTTTTTTTCTTTCTTTTTTTTCTTCCTTTTCCTATTTTCTTTTGTATTTCTTTTCCTTTCTTCCGTTTTTCTTTCTTTTTCGTATTTTCTTTTCTTTCCTTTTCTTCCTTTTTCACTTTTTTTTGTATTTCTTTTCTTCCTTTTTTCTTTCTTCCTTTTTCGTATTTTCTTTCTTCCTTTTTTTTATTCCTTTTCCTATTTTCTTTTTGTATTTCTTTTCCTTTCTTCCTTTTTTCTTTCTTTTTCGTATTTTCTTTCTTTCTTTTTTCTTCCTTTTCCTATTTTCTTTTGTATTTCTTTTCCTTTCTTCCTTTTTTTCTTTCTTTTTCGTATTTTCTTTCTTTCTTTTTTTCTTCCTTTTCCTATTTTCTTTTGTATTTCTTTTCCTTTCTTCCTTTTTTTCTTTCTTTTTCGTATTTTCTTTCTTTCTTTTTTTTCTTCCTTTTCCTATTTTCTTTTGTATTTCTTTTCCTTTCTTCCTTTTTTTCTTTCTTTTTCGTATTTTCTTTCTTTCTTTTTTTTCTTCCTTTTCCTATTTTCTTTTGTATTTCTTTTCCTTTCTTCCTTTTTCTTCTTTTTTTCGTATTTTCTTTCTTTCCTTTTTCTTCCTTTTTCACTTTTTTTTTGTATTTCTTTTCTTCCTTTTTTCTTTCTTCCTTTTTCGTATTTTCTTTCTTCCTTTTTTTTCTTCCTTTTCCTATTTTCTTTTGTATTTCTTTTCCTTTCTTCCTTTTTTTCTTTCTTTTTCGTATTTTCTTTCTTTCTTTTTTTTTCCTTTTCCTATTTTCTTTTGTATTTCTTTTCCTTTCTTCCTTTTTTTTTTCTTTTTTTTATTTTCTTTCTTTCCTTTTTCTTCCTTTTTCACTTTTTTTTTTTTTGTATTTCTTTTCTTCCTTTTTTCTTTCTTCCTTTTCGTATTTTCTTTCTTCCTTTTTTTCTTCCTTTTCCTATTTTCTTTTGTATTTCTTTTACTTTCTTCCTTTTTTTCTTTCTTTTTTCGTATTTTCTTTCTTTCTTTTTTTTTCTTCCTTTTCCTATTTTCTTTTTGTATTTCTTTTCCTTTTTTCCTTTTTTTCTTTCTTTTTCGTATTTTCTTTCTTCCTTTTTTTCTTCCTTTTCCTATTTTCTTTTGTATTTCTTTTCCTTTCTTCCTTTTTTTCTTTCTTTTTCGTATTTTCTTTCTTTCTTTTTTTTCTTCCTTTTCCTATTTTCTTTTGTATTTCTTTTCCTTTCTTCCTTTTTTTCTTTCTTTTTCGTATTTTCTTTCTTTCCTTTTTCTTCCTTTTTCACTTTTTTTTTGTATTTCTTTTCTTCCTTTTTTCTTTCTTCCTTTTTCGTATTTTCTTTCTTCCTTTTTTTTCTTCCTTTTTCTATTTTCTTTTGTATTTCTTTTCCTTTCTTCCTTTTTTCCTTTCTTTTTCGTATTTTCTTTCTTTCTTTTTTTTCTTCCTTTTTCTATTTTCTTTTGTATTTCTTTTCCTTTCTTCCTTTTTTTCTTTCTTTTTCGTATTTTCTTTCTTCCTTTTTTTTGTTCCTTTTCCTATTTTCTTTTGTATTTCTTTTCCTTTCTTCCTTTTTTTTGTCATCCTTTATCGAATTTTCTTTCTGCCTTTTTTCTTCCTTTCTCGTATTTTCTTTTGTAGTTCTTATCTTCATTTTTTCCTTCTTTTTCGTATTTTCTTTCTTCCTTTTTTCTTCCTTTTTCCTATTTTCTTTCTACTTTACTTTTTTCCTTCTTTCTTCTTTCAGGTTTTTCTTCGTTTTTGCTTCATTCTTTTTTCCTTCTTTATTCTATTTATTTCCACACTTCCTTCTCTCTCTCTCTTTCTTTATTTCCTTCCTCTCTTTATCTATATCTTCTTTCTTTCTTTCTTTTTTTCTTTCTTCGTTCCTTCCTTCCATTTTCCTTCAATATTACCTTTCGGCCTTCCTTCCTTCCTTTCTTCATTTTTTTCCTTCATTCTTCCATCCTTCCATATTTCCTTTATTCCTTCCTTCCTTCATTGTTTTCTTTCTACTTTCTTTTCTTCCATGTATTTTTCTTCATTCTTTCATTATTTCTTTCCTTTTTTCATTCTTTATTTTTCCTATTCTTTCAAAACTTTCATTCATGTGCCATACAGTCAGGATGAAAAATATATATCGACGCAATAGATAAGCCCAACCTACCGATATGATGTCTTGCAATTCATATATTTTACGGCTGCCCATAATTGTTCCACATATTTTTACCTCTTTTCAAATGATTTCCATAACGTTAATAGCAAAAGGCAATGTTGTTGTCTTGGGATATTTTTATTATTAGCAGAAACAGTAATAAAAGAAATGTTAGTATTTTTTATTAAGTTCGTTGTTTGATCTACAAAAACAGCAAATTATTCGTTGTTTGTAGTAACCAAATTACAATCTAATGGGCTCAAGTGGCAACCTTTTCATTATGATTCGTGAACTCATCGGAGTATACGAGCCATCTCAAAGAGTAAAGCTTCCTTTCATTGTCCAATCTTGACAATGAGCCAGAATATTTCCTAGTCACTTGGGGAGTATTTATGGTGGCTGACGCAACAACGACAATGAGAATGGCTTCCATATTCATCATTGACCACAATTTGTACACATCATTCTTGTTGCTACTGCTGTTGCTGTTGTTCTTCTTCGTCGTCATCCTCGTCGTCGTCGTTAACGTCATTTTATTATTATTATTATTATTATTATTATTATTATTATTATTATTATTTTCTTTGATTTCTGGCGTTTACACATTTCTTTCCGAGTCCCGCCCAGGGACCTAAGGTTAGAAATGGCATCATGACACTTTCTAAAAAAAAAATATATATATATATATTCCATAGATAAAGCCCATCGTAAAGTGTGGGCTGTACTTGTGAGAACAATTTTTTGTATTTCTTTAAGGCATGGACTTCCAGGAATCCCTTCAATTAGTCTACTGGAATCTTTTCCAACCCATCCGTGGGATCCAACTACAACAGGGATTGTTGATGTTCCCATATGCCACATTTTTGAGATTTCTATTTCAAGGTCCTTGTATTTTGACAGCTTTTTTAATATCTTCAAAGATACATTGCAGTCAGCAGGGGCTGCCATATCAATAAGGAGGTACTTTTTTTGTTTGTGGTCTTTAATAACAATATCTGGGCGGTTGGCTTTGATTGTTCTGTCAGTGTGTATTGTGTAGTCCCATAGAATTTTAACAGGTCCTATCTCCGTAACCGGATCTGGATGGTGTTCATACCATTTATTATTATTATTATTATTATTATTATTTCATTTCTTTCCGGGTCCCGACCATAGATCTAAGGTTAGAGATGGTGCACTGACATTTTCCACTGAGCAATTGAGAGAGAGAAAAAATAATACAATACATATTTTACATCGATAAAGCCCTTTGTAAGGCGTGGGCTCTTCTCGTAAGAACAAGCCTTATAATTTCTACAGAAATTGTTGCAGGTATTGTTGATATCCTCTTGTGTATTATTATTATTATTCATATATATGTATATAATTATTATTATTCATATATATATATATATATATATATATATATATATATAAAAGTCAACATAGAAGTCAACACTTAGAGTCGACAGTTTGCTTTATGCTAGATGCAATCGTCAGGCCACCTACATCTAGCATTAACAGACTGTCGCCTATATGTGTTGACTTCTATGTTCACTTTTATATTTACACACGCTTTATCTCTGATATTGACCACTTTATCCCATAAATATAGCACATCTTAAGACTATATATATATATATATATATATATATAGCATAATGAGAAGACACGTATACTTTCTTAATATGTATATATAGAAAAACAACTAAAAAGTTGCAAATTAAAAAAAATAATAATGTTTTTTATGAAAGAATCATATATATATATATATATATCACTTGACGTCTGCATCTCGCGACGGACGCTACTTGTAAACAAAGCTCTGAAAACAGTTATTTCTGAAGAAAGATCAATATCGATCTGAAATATCAAATATAAATAAATACTTTCATAAAAAAAAAACATTATTATTTTTCTTAATTTGCAACTTTTTTAGTTGTTTATATATATATATATATATATATATATATATATATATATATATATATATATATATATACACATGCATAACTGAAAAAAAAAACCGCAAATATTGCTGTATGTAAGTGTACAAAATGTTCTTGGTGAAAAGTGAAATCGATTCAATCATTTGGGAGACGAAAGTTGCAAGAACCAATTGGAAAAGAACAGTCTTCCATTTCCTGAACTCTCATAGACTACAAATTTGAGGCTCCGGACTTGTTTTCAGATTGAACATACGACTCATTTCACACAGCTATGATTTCTCAACGGCTATATATATATATATATATATATATATATATATATATATATATATATATATATATATATATATATATATATATATATATATAAAGCTGGGATATCAACTCAAAGTAGTGTAACAATTAAAATTATGTTAAATTAATATATATATATATATATATATATATATATATACAGATACAGACACACACACACTTAAAAAAAAAAAAATATATATATATATATATATATATATATATATATATATATATATATATATATATATAGAATACCAATAAAGACATTATACAGTGATAAAAAAAAACAAAGCATTGAAGCAGGTGGCTTGAAGCTCGGAGAGTATCGGTAATTAATTAAGAAAGAAGCACCAATGTATTTTTTGTAGAAAACAGAAGAAAGATTAGGAGCAAAATTCTTAAGAGTATTGCAGGGATACAATCAAGGCTACTTGCTTTCTATGGATCCGGTTGAGAGATGATAACTAAAATCAAGGACGGTGTTATATGCATATCGGTATATACAGACTCAGTTCAAAGTGGAAATTCAGGCAGAGTTATTACAAATGAGTTAACAGTATTTGAAGAGAATTTACGAGCAAAATATTAGCTTTGTCAGCAGAAGTTTTTGAAACCTGAAACTGAGTGAAGGGAGGAGGGATAGAAGATATATTCTTATTTAACTTTCTATTACAGAGCCGCCGATAGACATGAGAACAAAACAGGCCAGAGGCTATATGGTACCTCGTTCGGTGAGCTGAGGAAGCCTACATGAGGACACGTTTACAATGATGACGAGCCGGCAGAAAGAAGTGTCTATCGTGAAGGGAACTGTCACATTCGCACACCCAGAGAAAGCGATTCCTGCTAGTTACACCGAATAAAAAGACGGTGTGAACAATGGAGAAGATTGTGGTTTCACCTGGTAAAAAAATGGCAAAAATCTGAACAATGGGATAATATATATATATATATATATATATATATATATATATATGTGTGTGTGTGTGTGTGTGTGTGTGTGTGTGTGTGTGTGTGTGTGTGTGTGTGCAGATATGTAGAAAAATAGGAAAGAACACGTTAGGTAAAAATCTGGGGTTCTTTAATATTTATGTTTTTATTTTAAAAAAAAACAGTGCTCCATACAGAAGTAGAGCTTAGATTATAATTATTTATTCAAAAAATATGATTCTTTCGCTACATAAGAGTTCATAACCAATCTTGGAATTTACGCATCTTTATAAGAATGTTCATTCGCAAAATTAATCACTATGGAAACGGCTGGGGTGACCATTTAGATAAATTTCAAGCTTTGTTATTCCTAAATTTTTGCTTGAGGATGAAACAGGACTTGATACTTTAACTCAATTTAATTTTAATAATTATACTGAATTTTTCGGCTCGCGTTTTTGAAACATGGGAACTCTTATGTAGCGAAGGAATCATATTTTTTTCAAAATAATTATATATATATATAAATGTTACAGTGTGCAACTTATTTTTATATCATAAAGAAACAATTTATATAAAGAGTTAAATAGCAATGTTAATGTGATTAATGGCGAAATCACTTCGCTAACAGGATTCATAGAGACATTAAGTTACTATCAGTTCCTTGAATAATAAATTCGTTATATTGGATTATACTAAGTCTGTTTCATCTTAAAAAGATAAATATATATATAACAAGAAAATTTCGTGGATTTATAACTTTTCAAAATTCAAAAAAAGGTCTCACTTAATAGATTTGATATCGCACTCTCCAAAACATAAATTCAAATGTCAATAAATAGCACAATTTAATAAACTTCTTTCGCTCTACATATATTCGATCTTAGTTTTTGCCTACATATAAGAAAATTGCGCCTTGAAGATGACAATTTGAAATTGTCGAAAGTACTTAGCACGTGTCTTCCATTTGGAAACCACTAGAATAAAAGGATTTTATTATTCAAGGAATTGATAGTAAGTTAATGTCTCATTAAATCATGTTAGCGAAATGATTTCGCTATTAGTCTCATTAAGATTACTAATTAATTCTTAGTATAAATTGTTTCTTTATGATATAAAATATAAGCTGTAAGCTCTAATATATATATATATATATATATATATATATATATATATATATATATATATATTTTTAACTTAAAAGCTCGAGACACAAAGCCCATGGCGAACCATATATAAGTCAGGTTTTTTGTCGTTTATTATTTTAAATATCTAAATATATACAGTGGGCTATGATCATTTTTAAGCACCCTTGATTACAGCAATTTTGGCTTCTTTAATAACGCCCTTTGTGTGTGTGTGTTTATATTAAATATTTTGTGGGGTGAATAATTCTGCTGTTACACGCTTTGGACAATTTTGCTGTTACACCCGCTATGTGTAGTAAGTGGATATTAGTCTTTGTATGACGAGATTATGGTTTAAATTCAACCTGTTCAGTCTTTTTATGTATCTGGCTTTGAGCCAATCTCTTTACTGTTCAATGGTTCCGTTCGAAAACTCTAGTTGTCACCACCGCAGCACAACTAACACCTACCCTTTGTATTAATGTAATTTTTGTTGTATTTTATTTTTTTCTTTCTTTCAAGACAATACCTGTCATGGTTAAAAAAAAAAGTATTAGTAAGAAAAGAAAAGTAATGTTTAGATACATCAGGCGATGCTTTACATGATGGACACTTCAATTAACCGAAGTTCATCACAAACTTATTATTAATCTTCGATCACTTCAATAAGCGGCACGTCAAAGCGCCGATGTCTTCTGACACGGGGCTGATTTTTACCTGACAATGTTTACCCACCGTACATTTTTACATGATTACAACAAAAGGCCAATTAACGTCTTCATTCACACAGTTTTGCCTCGATTGTCAAAGCGGCGCTTGATCTCGTGCGATCTCGTTCGATCTCGTGCAATCTCGTCCGATCCAAGCGAGGGCGTATTTTCTTTATTAAATCATCTGAAATGTTCAGGCCGGAAGACGAAATAAAATAGGATGTCCTCTATCATGTCGAGAAAAAGCTCATGATTCCCGCCCCACCGGCAAACGGACAGAGACTGGTCAGGTAAGGAAAACAACAATAGCGCCTAGATAAAGGTACTCGTACATTTGACCGACGGTCATTTAGCCGACGGATATTTAACCGAATGGACATTTAGCCGAAAATGTAGAGGCTTAAATGTATGTCACACTCTTATATAGTAATGGGCTATATATATATATTTATATTTATTTACTGTTTTTATTTATATATTTGTTTTTAAATCTATTCTGTATATATTATATTTTACTTCAAATATTACTGTAAGATGATAAGTATTTTGAGAAAAAGCACATTATACTACAGCAAAAATCTTAAGCTTTTACGATATGAAAGATCTTTCAATTTCGCTTTTAATGATCATTATCTTAAAGGGGTGAACTAGCTTTTATCTTACTGTTAAAAACGAATTTATATAATTAGGTGCTACTTTTTACTCAAATATTTTTAAAAATACTAATTTCAATAAACAAATATTGAAATAACAAATCTTTTAACTTTAAATTTAGATTTATTAATTTAATTACTTTAAATTCAGTGATAATTATTAGTCCTATTCTACTTTATAATACTGCTAATTAAAATACTTAAAGTATTGCTTGTTACTATGTTTACTTGTATTTTTTTCTGTGAAATGCCCATACGACAAATGTCTCTCGGCCAAATGTCTCTCGGCCAAATGTCCGTCAGGTCAAATGTCCGTCAAGCCAAATGTCTCTCGGCCAATTGTCCATCAGGCTAAATGTTTCTCAGCCAAATGTCTGCCGGCCAAATGTCCGCCGGCCAAATGTCTCTCAGCCAAATATCCGTCAGGCCAAATGTTTATCGGCCAAATGTCCGTCAGGTCAGATGACTCTCGGCCAAATGACCGCCTGGCCAAATGTCTCTCGCCCAAATGGCCGCCGGGCAAATGTCTCTCGGCCAAATGTCTGTTCGGCCAAATGTCCGCCGGCTAAATGCCCGTTCAGCCAAATGCGTCTCGGCCAAATGTCCGTCAGGTCAAATGTCTCTGGGCCAAATGTCCGTTCGACCAAATGTTCGTTCGACCAAATGTCCGTTCAGCCAAATGTCCGTCAGCCCAAATGTCCGTCAGGTCAAATGTCTCTCAGCCAAATGTCCTTTCGGCCAAATAGCCCTTCGGCCAAATGTCCTCCGACCAAATGTCCGTCAGGCCAAATGTCTCTCAGCCAAATGTCCGTTCAGCCAAATGTCTGTCAGCCCAAATGTCTCTCGGCCAAATGCCCGGCCATGGAATCTACTGAATAGATTTTTTTCCTCTGTCAGTCTCTACGAATATCTCGTCTTAATGTCTTTTTAGTTTCTGCTCAGTTATTGCTACCATTTTTACCACTGAGCATGACAGTACTACACGGTCCAAAGTTTCGAATCTCGCTCAAAAGAGCTAAATCGAGGTTAATAAATTAAATAAAATTAAAAACAGATGGACAGTATGTATGGGGAGATGGAGAAAAATATATTATATGGAAATTAGATGGAGCCTCAGCACGAAGTCCTTCTGTTTACACAGAGAGGGCTTCAACGATAAAATATAAATGGACTTGTTGGATTCCAGGAAGAGAGTATGTTATTGAAACCTAATAAACTTGACGTTTACTTCCGTTACGTTGATGACACCTTTTGTCTCTTAAAGAGATTAAAGCGGACCATTTTCTTTCGTCCCTTAATACTATGCATCCAGCTTTAAAATTTACACAAGAAAAGAAAAATGATTCTTCTCTTCACTTTCTTGATGTTTTCATTAGCAGATCTTCGTCGGGTTTTGTTACATTTGTTTATCGTAAACCGTCATTTACTGGTTTATATACCCGTTGGGATTATTTTTCTCCCATAAAACGTAAAATTTAATTAAAACCCTTATCCATAGGCCTTTAATAATCTGTTCCAAGATTAAGTTGGATGATGAACTTACTTTATGATTTATTACTACCACTCTCTATAAAAATCCCTATCCTTTGGGCATTGTTCAATCAATAATTAAGAATAAAAGTTAAACCTGCTATAGTACAAAGATGCCCTCTGTACGTCCGCCTTCCTTGGCTGGGTAGTGTCAGTATTAAATATGCAAGGCAGTTTTTTGTAGCAGTTCGACATTATTACTTTGCCACTAACACTCGTGTACCAAGCCTGTCTTTCCATCTATGCGGAAGGACGTTATCCCTTCACATCATAATAGTTGTTTGATTTATTCATTTAAATGTAGTTGTAGTTCACACTATATAGGGAGAACAATACAATGGATGAATAAAAGAAAACGTTCCAACAGACATCCACAATTTCAAGTACATTTCTTCAGAGACGCTGACCAATATATACGAGTCTTCCATCGTAGAACACTTAATAAATAGGCATAATTGTGCTAGTAGTTTCAGTGTGGACTCATTTACCATTCTTTGCAAGTCCCACTCGAATTATTACTGCTGGAGGCCATTTATATTTTATTGCTGAAGCCCTCTCTGTGTAAACAGAAGGATTACTTATTTTGCCACCAACTAATTTCCATCTAACCAATACTTATTGTTCTCCCCCACCCAATATATATTGTCCATCTCTTTTTAGTGATAATTCTATTTAATTTATTAACTTCGATTTAGCTCTGTTCGTAATAGGTTAGCTAACCCCTTTTTTAGTTTTAATTTCTAATCTATTATCATCATGAGTGGTAATAAAAATAAATTTTGTCTTTTTTGATGGAGGTCATAAAATTTTATACCAGAAACCATATCTTTATATATATATATATATATATATATATATATATATATATATATATATATATATGTGTGTGTGTGTGTGTGTGTGTGTGTGTGTGTGTGTGTGTGTGTGTGTGTGTATATATATATATATATATAGAGAGAGAGAGAAAGAGAGAGAGAGATACATATATGTATATGTATATATATATATATATATATACATGTATATACATATATACATGTATATATACATATATATACATAAATAATATACATATATATATACATACATATATATATACATATATATATATATATATACATACAGACACACACAACATATACACAATATATATATACATATATATATATATATATATATATATATATATATCAATTATGTGGTGCAGTTCAGTTTACATTACATGAATCATTCATACAAATATAGAAGTTAATGATATAAATGGCGAGAATACATCTTCGCAAACAAATTTAATAAATTACATTAACCCCGAACCTGTATATGAATGTTATGATCCCTGTTTATATACTCCAGTTGCATAAGGTCTTTTTTAGTTTTTTACAAGCTTTCGTCTGTTCATATAGACATCATCAGGCATGGAAATAGATTTGTTTTTGTCTTTTACTTCTCAGTAATAACAGGACAACGAAAATATAAATGTAATCCGAAATATGTTTATAGAAATATGTTATTGTTCATTGTAAGAATTTTTTTTGGAGCGTGCGGTCGCAACGCTGAGGCTGAATTTTTAAATTTTTAGATATTTACACACACACACACACGCACATACACACACACACACACACACACACACACACACATATATATATATATATATATATATATATATATATATGCATACGTACATACATACATACATACATATATACATATATATATATATATATATATATATATATATATATATATATATATATATATAAAAGTACAGTTTCTGGTAAAAATTATATATATATATATATATATATATATATATATATATATATTTTTAAATTTTCTACCAGTAACCATGTCTTTATATATATATATATATATAATATCTATCTATCTATCTGTATATATCTACCTCCATCTGTACATTTGTATGTATGTACGTATATAAGTATCTATCTATCTATCTATCTATCCCTCTCTTTATATATATATATATATATATATATATATATATATAACTCTAAATATATATATATATATATATATATATATATATATATATAACTCTAAATATTTAGTACAGTCTATGTATGATAACTGCGTATTTGTATCTACCCATAATTCCCATATCACACTTGACTCATATCTAACAAAACACATCAGAGACTAGAAAAAAACACTAGTTAAAAATGTATTGACGATGGATCTCGTCATGTGACCTTGTCTAAATAAACATGGAGAATTAATTAATAAGTAGTGTTTTTAATCCCTGACATTGGTCCATAAAAGAAAATCAAAATTGTTCTCAATCTCGCGAGGCTGACTATGAAGGAGTGATGCTAGAGCTGTTTAATCTTACATGCTTTCATTTCAACTCTTTTCTTATTAATAACTGCATTGTTTCTTTCCAGGTACGAGGGTGGGCTGAAAAGTTCATAGGCTGACTATGAAGGAATGATGCTAGAACTGTGAAACCTTACATGCATTCATTTCAACTCTTCTTATTAATAACTGCATTGTTTCTTTCCAGGTACGGCGTTGGGCTGAAAAACTCATAGGCTGACTATGAAGTAGTGATGCTAAGGCTGTGAAACCTTGCATCTGTTGTGTTCTGTTGAAAATGTGCAAAAACTGATATCGTGGTGTAATCAATACCCGCAGAAAAAAGGGTTTGTGCCTCAATGATAATCATGCTGACATGGTTGCTGCATTGTAGATGACGTTCTAGCTTTATCAGCAATGCAAACATGGGCAGTTACTTTTATGAGATCTAGTGAGAGTCTTGAATTTTACCTAATGTCTCAACGTCTCGCAATTGCCACCAGCGAGGAAAACATCGATCGTCTTCAACACACTCTGATGGAGAAGAGGCCATTTTTTTTTAAATCATGTAGCTAATGTTATTAGCATATCCCCTGAGAGAGTATATAATATTTTGCACAACAAATTTGGCATGACGGAGGTTTCTGCTCAGTAGGGCGCTACGCCTTCTGCAATTTCTGAAAGACTCATCAGGTTGATCACTTAACGGGAAAAACTGATATTGTTTAAAGAAGTTTCCGCCGGTTTCCTTGAACGTTTTATAACCCAGGATGAGTGTAGATTTAATCATTTCGCGCCAAAATCAGCTATCCCATCACTGCACTGTAAACACTTCTCCTCACTTGCTCCAAATAAGGCTAAGGTATTTTTACTGTCGGGAAGCTGATACCCACATTTTTGTGGGCAGCAAAAGCATTATCTTTATTGTCTATCTTCAAAAGGGCCACACCATCAATGGAGAGCATTATTCCATCTTTCTGAGGCTATCAAAATCAAAATGCTCTGGATATCTCACGAAAGTCTCCTACTTTTTCAGGATAATGCTCCAGCAGACAACTCTTTGGTTTGAATGACTGTGGCTTTAAGCTGGTTGATTACTCTTACTATTCTCTTGATATATTCCCAACTGACTACTATCTGTTCCCCAAAATGAACAAAAAATCCCTTGGCTGGGAACTAATATTGAAGTGAGGATGATGTTATATCTGCACCTGATAATTCTTTGACCAACAGGTTGAAATCTTCATCAATTAGATTCGCGCAGGGCAACGCCGTTAGAACGCTGGAAGTGATATGTGGACCGCAGGTTAGTATGTTTTAAAAATATACCTTATTTGATCATATTTCCTGAGGCTATCTCGACCAACCTATGAACTCTTGTATATCTACACGTTCGTTTCTAGGTAAGCGCGTGCTTCCGTGAATTCACGTTATTTAAAAGCCATAGAATTGGAACATTGCTTCCAGGAAGAACACAATGTGCATGCGGACGTTATCAAAATGCAAAAACGCCTAAATTATTTTTAACCACATTTTGAGATTGTCAGCCTTAACGAAAGTTTAGAAAATGGCGAAACGATTGACTTGACCAAAAAACTATTGAACAGTTCTTTAATATATGATGCTATTTGAGCCTTGTTCTCTAATGGCGTCATTCTGGGTTTAATGGACGTGCACCCAATATAAATGAAATAAAATTTAGATCTCTGTCGTGGGGTACATTTATTTTATTGAGAATTTCGATTGTTCACGTTAGTAGCTGTTCTTTTCACTCTTTGAAAAAAAAAAAAAAGAATTAAAAAATGTTTAGCCAAATACGAGCATCCTATCTATAGAAATCTGCTTATAGCACAAACACACACAGACACACACATATATATATTATAATTACTTTTTTAAAAAATATGATTCCTTCGCTACATAGTAATTACCAAGTTTCAAAATATGGTAATTCCTGTTTTTAAAACATGGTAATTCCTATGTAGCGAAGGAATCATAGTTTTGGTAAGTACAATGTAGCGAAGGACTAATAATTTTTGGTAATTCCTATGTAGTGAAGCAATAGTCATTTTTGGTAATTCCTATGTAGTGAAAGAAAACTAATTTTTGTTAATTCCGATGAAGCGAAGGAATAATATTTTTGGTAATTCCTATATAACGAAGGATTAATAATTTTTGTTAATTCCAATGTAGCGAAGGTATACTATTAGATTGTTGCAAAAATAATGACGTAATAATGTCGTTTTTGACGTTAAAAAATACGTCAAAAAACGACATTATTACGTCATTATTTTTGCACCAACCTAATAATTTTTGGTAATTTCTATGTAGCGAAGGAATAATATTTTTGGTAATTCCGATGTAGCCAAGGAATCATAGTTGTTAATTCTTATGTAGCAAATGAATAATAATTTTTGGTAATTCCTATGTTGCGAGAGAATAATATTTTCGGTAATTCCTATCTAGCGAAGTAATAATAGTTTTTGGTAATTCTTATTTAGCGATGGAATAATAGTTTGGTATTTCTTATGTCGCGAACGAATCATAGTTTTGGTAATTCCTATGTAGCGAAGGAATAATAATTTTTGGTAATTCCTATGTTGCGAAGGAATAGGATTTTTGGTAATTGTTGTGTAGCGAAGGAATCATTGTTTTTGTAATTCTTATGTAGAGAAGAAATCATAGTTTTGGTAATTCCTATGTAACGAGGGAAATCATATTTTTGGTAATTCCTATGTAGAGAAGAAATCATATGTTTTTTAAAAAATAATCATAATATAGGCTCTACTCTGTATCGAGCACTGTTTTTTTTATATTTTATATTAAATAACAAAAATAGAAAATCAACTGTAATCCTAGCAGAAAACGAGATCAAGTGATGTAAGTTAGCCTCCATTCATTAAGCTCATACACAAACACTACACCCATTGAGCACTCTCCACAAGATATTCAACAATATCAGAGTAAAAATCAGCTACATCTACTTGCAAATATTTTTATCTGTGCGTAGTCTCTTTGTTTCCAGAGTCTTCCATTACTCCTATGTATATTTTTCTTCGTTATCTGACGATTTTACAGTGGCTTGGTATATTACATTGTTTTGCAAGGAATTGCCGTTTAAGGGACATTCATTCTTTATTCTGCAGTTGCGCGTGTGTTTTAATTTATTTTCGTGTCTGCATTTTGAGATTAGAAAGTCTATTGACCGAAATCGTCTAAAGATAAAGAATGGTTCAAACCAAGATAGCGGAATCGGGCCATTTCGTAATTTATCAATTATATATATATATATATATATATATATATACATGAGTGTTTTTACAATTTAAAGGAAGGAAAATAATTTCATCCACACACACACGTATTTGATGAGGCAGATTGTGACTGAGATATGCAGGTCGTCTACCCAAAGGAGGCTTGAAGCTAAGGCCGGTATTATTACACTGAACAGGGAAAAACGACAGAATACTTGACTGCCTTTGCTGATTATCGGAAATAAATTTCGACAAAGGTCTAATTATATAAGTTAATTAGTTTTGGCAAATTAGATTGAACTCAAGTGAAAGTGCGTGGATCGAGCCAATGAGTTGGCGAATGGCACATCGGGAAAGACTGTCGTTACGGTTCAAGTAAATATAATTTTCCTTGTAACTGAACCAGATTGACACAAATCTCTTCACAGCAAAACGGTGTACAATCTACGCTGAGAAGAGATCTAAGTACTAAGTACTAAGGAGGTACTAAGTAATGGTACTAAGGCAGTTTGAATTTACTTTGCGTCACCTATCAAGATGAGCATTCTTGTTCAAACTTAAATATAAATGTTTTAGCCATCATGCCCTCTCATAAGTACCAATCATAACCGCAGATGTACAGTGTATCAGCTCCTGTGTGACAGGCACCGGATCACGTTTGTTCACCGAAGTTAAGCAAGACGGTCCATGGTATTCTCATCATCCTTCTGTAGAAATTTCAACTGCCTCTTCCTGATATTAAGTATAAGTTTCCTTTTTGTTTCCATTTTCTCTAAAACCTCGTCGTTGCTCACATGTTCGGTCCATGGTATCCTCAGCATCCTTCTGTAGTAAATTTCAATTGCCTCTTCTTGATGTTAAGTCTAAGTTTTCTATTTGTTCCCATTTTCTCTAAAACCTCAGCATTGCTCACATGTTCCGTCCATGGTATCCTCAGCATCCTTCTGTAGAAATTTCAATTGCCTCTTCCTGATGTTAAGTATAAGTTTCCTTTTTGTTTCCATTTTCTCTAAAACCTCGTCGTTGCTCACATGTTCGGTCCATGGTATCCTCAGCATCCTTCTGTAGAAATTTCAATTGCCTCTTCCTGATGTTAAGTATAAGTTTCCTTTTTGTTTCCATTTTCTCTAAAACCTCGTCGTTGTTCACATTTTGGCCAATAGTATCTCGAGCATCCTTCTGTAGAACCAAATTTCTGTTGCTTCGAGCCTCTTCTTCATCTTTGAGGAGATTCTCCAGCATTTGCTCCCATACAGGAGAATAGATATAAAGTAACAGTTCACTACTCTTTTCTGTGTGTCCAACTACACTGCGTGCCAATTTATTAACTAGATAACTATTTTTCTAATATTTCAAAAGCCGTCTAATCAATTCACACAAAATTTTCACACAATGTTGGCAACACTGACTTGCGCAAGCACTGAAATTTTCGTACTGATCTGCGCAATGTAAACAAACTGGCGCCATTTTTGTTATCAGCAGGATGATTTGAGCGTGCCACATTATTAGAATAGTATAAGAATTTAGTGAAAAGATGGGCCGTAAAAGCAGTTAAAGTGATTCTGAAAAGAAAACTATTACCTCAGAACTCTCAAAAGGTAAATCTACCCTAGAAATTTCTAAAATGATAGGGAGGTGTCATCAAACAGTGAAAAAGTTCACCGCCGACCCTACACAAGTACGCAAAAGGGCAGATAAAAGCAACCTTTGGAGCATCATGAAGCGAAGACTGTACGCCAACGGACGACAATTCAGGAGCAACGCTGAGTTGTGGGAAGCAATTCTTGACATATCTCGCGGCATTACAGCAGATGACATCATGCAATTAACAAATTCTATGGATCATCGACTTCTTCAAGTAATTTCAAAACAGGGAAAGCACATTTCCTATTAATTTGTTTAAAGCTGTGCCTTTGTTTGTATCTGTTATTATTTGTTTGATTATCTTATTTATTAGCTTCTTTTGATCATAAACATTCACGTGCAACATTAATAAACGTTTCGTTTGCTCAATTCTGGGAATTTTACTAAACCTTTCTAATAATTTGGCACGATCAAATCACCGTGCTAATAACAAATATGGTGCCAGTTTGTTTACATTGCGCAGATCAGTACGAAAATTTCAGTGATTGTGCAGGGCAGTGTTGCCAACATTGTGTGAAGATTTTGTGTGAATTGGTTGGACGGTTTTTGAAATATTAGAAAAAAAGTTATCTCGATAATAATTTGGCACGCAGTGTAAACTTTCCTGTCTTCTAAATCTACTACTGAGCTTAAATTAATATATTTAGGTACCATAGATACAAGTTCAGGAAAATAATTACTGTGAACGTATTTATAAAGAAAGGAATACACGGAGAAATTTAGCGTGAGTAGTCACAACGAGTCACTCCACTGATATCTTAGCAGTAGCCATGAGGATGGGATGCAGAAATTGATTAATATGAAACAGTTTATTTCTTAACAATTCCAATAAATTACGATCAAAAGCCGCGAGAGCCACACCTGGTTTGGCAGCATAAATATTTATAGTATTCTTTCTTTCTTTTTCTGTGCCATATCCTTTCAGAACGTAGGCGATCACGGTTCTCCACTTCCCTCTATCCCTTGCAGCGCTCAGCAAGCTCCTTCCCTCTGCTTCCTCCCCTAGACCACGATCTGTCATCCACCTGCTCAAGCTCGTTAGGTATGTCACGCACTGTTTTCCCTTGTCTCTCTATTCGACCCGTGAATATCAAATTCTCCAGGCCCTCTTTCCTCATTATGTGTCCCAGAAAATTCAGCTGTCTCTTTCTGATGTTAAGTATAAGCTTCCTCCTTGTTTGCATACTCTCTTTCCCTTGTCTCTCTTTCCCTCTATTCAACTCATGAGTATCAGATTCTCCATGCCCTCGTTCCTCATTATGTGTCCCAGGAAATTCAGCTGTTTCTTTCTGATGTTAAATATAAACTTCCTCCTTGTTTGCATCCTCTCTTTCCCTTGTCTCTCTTTCCCTCTATTCAACCCATGAGTATCAGATTCTCCAGGCCCTGCTTCCTCATTGTGTGTCCCAGGAAATTCAGCTATCTCTTTCTGATGTTAAGTATAAGCTTCCTCCTTGTTTATAACCTATCTAAGACCTCATCGTTGCTCACATACTCGAACCATAATATCTTTAGAATCCTTCTGTAGAAACACATCTCCGTCGCCTCGAATCTATTAATCATCATTGAGGAAATCGTCCAACATTCGCTACCGTAAAGAAGAACAGGTATTCTTTCTTGCCAAAGAAATCCTTCTGTCTCGCAATACTCTGCCCAGCTTTTGGAATGCTTCCTTGACCATTCCAATACGTTTTCAGTGTCGCACTTACCGTCCTCTATGAAGACGCTTCCCAGATATTTAAACTTCTGTGCCTGCCTGATTCTAGTGTTCCGGACCTGCAAATCACATTTCGGGGTCTTCCTTTTACTGATGATCATGAATTCTGTCTTCTTGTAATTTATGCTTAGTCCTTTCTTCACACTCTCCGTCGCTACTTTACTATTCTCATTCTACTTTTTATATAACATTTGCGGCTAAAAACACTATATCTTAAAATCTAAACAAAATGAAACGAAATGGCGTTAACTACTGCAGACATCAGGATGAGAATATGATGTCTATAAAGGTGTCAACGATTTTACAAACTACTCTTACTAAGAAGGTTTGATGGTTTTTGGCCGCTAAATGTACAAAGTTCCGCTTTTGTGTCACAGAACCGGGGAAAACGTGTGAGGAGCCCTGATTACATTTAATGATTATCGGAATTAAATGTGGACAGCGGACTAATTGAGAAATTTAATTAGTTTCGACAAATTAGAAGGTCTAAGCGGGTTATTAATTGATGTTCAGGAGGCGTAGTGGTCATCAGCGCGCAAAGAAGAATTGGAAAGCAAAGTTCAAATTCAAGCATAAGGCGGCTGCATCTAATTTTACAGAAATGCCCTTGAGAAAGGCATGAACCCTCCTTGTTTCTTCTCAGCTATTAGTGAAAGTCCTAAGCTAGTAGGAACTATACAGACTTGGCTGAAAAGGTCTAAAAAAATCTTGAATGCCAAACGAAAAAAAAGGCATGGTTGATTTGTTTGTTTAACGGCATATCAAACACTCATGGGTCATTTCATGCCGAAATTTAATTTGGTTGGGAGCTTTATGATATATGGTATACTTTTTTCACAATAGAATCCATGATAAATGATGCTCAACTTTTGTACATATATATGTTTGTGTGGACATAATTACTAGAGGCAATGATATGTGTGTTTTATGTTGTAGTTTTGTTATTCTGCTTTCACAATAGAATCCATGGTAGATGATACTCAGCTTTTATGTATGTACATGTTTCTGTGGACATCATTACTAGAGGCAGTGATATGTGTGTTTTATGTTGTAGTTTTGTTATTCTGCTTTCACAGTTGAATCCATGGTAGATGATACTCAGCTTTTGTGCCTATAGATTGTTGTGTGGACATAATTACTAGAGGCGGTGATATGTGTGTTTTATGTTGTAGTTTTGTTATTCTGATTTCACAGTTGAATCCATGGTAGATGATACTCAGCTTTTGTGCATATACATGTTTCTGTGGACATAATTACTACAGTGATATGTGTGTTTTATGACATTCTGCTTTCAATTTGAATCCATAGTAGATGATACTCAGCTTTTGTGCATATACATGTTTCTGTGGACATAATTACTAGAAGCAGTGATATGTGTTTTATGTTCTAGTTTTGTTATTCTGCTTTCACAATTGAATCCATGGTAGATGATACTCAGCTTTTGTGCATATACATGTTTCTGTGGACATAATTACTAGAAGCAGTGATATGTGTGTTTTATGTTCTAGTTTTGTTATTCTGCTTTCACAATTGAATCCATGGTAGATGATACTCAGCTTTTGTGCATATACATGTTTCTGTGGACATAATTACTAGAAGCAGTGATATGTGTGTTTTATGTTCTAGTTTTGTTATTCTGCTTTCACAATTGAATCCATGGTAGATGATACTCATTTTGTGCATATACATGTTTCTGTGGACATAATTACTAAAGCAGTTATGTGTGTTTATGTTTGTAGTTTTGTTATTCTATTTCTGGTGAATCTGGTAGATGATACTCAGTTTTTATGCATATGTACATGTTTGTGTGGACATAATTACTAGAGGCAGTGATATGTGTGTTTTATGTTGTAGTTTTGTTATTCTGCTTTCACAATTGAATCCATGGTAGATGATATAGTTTTGTGCATATGCATGTTTGTGTGGACATAATTACAGAGGCAGTGACATGTGTGTTTTATGTTGGTTTTGTTATTCTGATTTCACAGTAGAATACATGGTAGATGAAACTCAGCTTTTGCATATACATGTTTATGTGGACATATACATGTTTGTGTGTTTACAATTGAATAGAGTAGATGCTCAGCTTTTATGCATATACATGTTTTTAATTACTAGAGGCAGTTTTTGTGTTTTATTCTGCTTTCACAATTGAATACATGGTAGATGATACTCAGCTTTTTGTGCATATACATGTTTGTGTGGAGATAATTACTAGACATAATTACTTTAGTTGTAGTTTTGTTATTCTGCTTTCACAATTGAATACAGTGATTTGTGTGTTTTTTGTGTGGAGATAATTACTAGAGGTAATGATTGTGTGTTTTGTTATTCTTGTTTTCTGCTTTCACAATGAATCCATGGTAGATGATACTCAGCTTTTGTGCATATACATGTTTATGTGGACATAATTACTAGAGGCAGTGATATATGTGTTTTTATGTTTGTAGTTTTGTTATTCTGATTTCACAGTTGAATACATGGTAGATGAAACTCAGCTTTTGTATATACATGCATATTACATGTTTGTGTTTATGGACATAGATGATAGCTTTTGTGCATATACAGGCAGGACATAATTACTAGAGGCATGTGTGTTTTTATGTTGTAGTTTTGTTATTCTGATTTCACAATTGAATCCATGGTAGATGATACTCAGCTTTCATGCATATACATGTTTATGTGGACATAATTACTAGAGGCAGTGATATATGTGTTTTATGTTGTAGTTTTGTTATTCTGATTTCACAGTTGAATACATGGTAGATGAAACTCAGCTTTTATGCATATACATGTTTGTGTGGACATAATTACTAGAAGCAGTGATATGTGTGTTTTTTGTTGCAGTTTTGTTATTGATACTCAGCTTTTGTGCATATACATGTTGAATACATGGTAGATGATTATGTTCTCAGTAAGATTTTGTACATGTTTCATATACTATTTTGTTTTCTGCTTTCACAATTGAACATCGTAGATATACTCAGCTTTTGATTACTAGAGGCAGTGATTTGTGTGTTTTATGTGTTGTTATTCTGCTTTCTGGTGTCCATGGTAGATGTAGTTTTGTTATTCTGCTTTCACAATTGAATCCATGGTAGATGATACTCAGCTTTTATATACATGTTTCATGTTTACTAGAAGCAGTGATATGTGTGTTTTATGTTGTAGTTTTGTTATTCTGCTTTCATTGAATCCATAGATGATACTCAGCTTTTGTGCATATGATGTTTGTGGACATAATTACTAGAAGCAGTGATTTTGTGTTTTATGTTGTAGTTTTGTTATTCTGCTTTCTGGTTGAATCCATGGTAGATGATACTCAGCTTTTGTGCATATACATGTTTATGTGGACATAATTACTAGAGGCAGTGATATATGTGTTTTATGTTGTAGTTTTGTTATTCTGATTTCATTGAATACATGGTAGATGAAACTCAGCTTTTTATGCATATACATGTTTGTGTGGGACATAATTACTAGAGGCAGTGATTGTGTGTTTTATGTTGTAGTTTTGTTATTCTGCTTTCAATTGAATCCATGGTAGATGATACTCAGCTTTCATGCATAATTACATGATTTGTGTTTTATGTTGTAGTTTTGTTATTCTGCTTTCACATTGGTAGATGAAACTAGCTTTTATGCATATACATGTTTGTGTGGACATAATTACTAGAGGCAATGATATGTGTTTTATGTTGTAGTTTTGTTATTCTGATTTCACAATTGAATACATGGTAGATGAAACTCAGCTTTTATGCATATACATGTTTGTGTGGACATAATTACTAGAGGCAGTGATATGTGTGTTTTTATGCTGCAGTTTTGTTATTCTGCTTTCACATGGTATTGAATACATAATTACTAGATGATATATGTGTTTTATGTTTTTTGTTATTCTGATTTCATGTTTGGTGATGAAACTCATTTTAATATACATGTTTGTGTGGATATAATTACTAGAGATTTATGTGTGTTTTATGTTGTAGTTTTGTTATTCTGCTTTCTGGTTGAATACATGGTAGATGATACTCAGCTTTTATGTATGTACATGTTTGTGTGGAGATAATTACTAGAGGCAGTGATTTGTGTGCTTTTATGTTGTAGTTTTGTTGTTATTCTGCTTTCACAATTGAATACATGGTAGATGATACTCAGTTTTTATGCATATGTGTTTGTGTGGACATAATTACTAGAGGCAATGATTTGTGTGTTTTATGTTGTAGTTTTGTTATTCTGCTTTCACAATTGAATCCATGGTAGATGATACTCAGCTTTTTGTGCATATACATGTTTATGTGGACATAATTACTAGAGGCAGTGATATGTGTGTTTTATGTTGTTTTTGTTATTCTGTTTCTACAATTTGATACTCAGCTTTCATGCATATACATGTTTATGTGGACATAATTACTGATATATGTGTTTTTATGTTGTAGTTTTGTTATTCTGATTTCACAGTTGAATACATGGTTAGATGAAACTCATGATACTTTTTATGCATATACATGTTTGTGTGGACATAATTACTAGAGGCAGTGATATGTGTGTTTTATGTTGTAGTTTTGTTATTCTGATTTCACAATAGAATCCATGGTAGATGATACTCAGCTTTCATGCATATACATGTTTATGTGACATAATTACTAGAGGCAGTGATATATGTGTTTTATGTTGTAGTTTTGTTATTCTGATTTCACAGTTGAATACATGGTAGATGAAACTCAGCTTTTATGCATATACATGTTTGTGTGGACATAATTACTAGAGGCAGTGATATGTGTGTTTTATACTGCAGTTTTGTTATTCTGCTTTCACAATTGAATACATGGTAGATGATACTCAGCTTTTGTGCATATACATGTTTGTGTGAACATAATTACTAGAGGCAGTGATTTGTGTGTTTTATGTTGTAGTTTTGTTATTCTGCTTTCACAATTGAATACATGGTAGATGATACTCAGCTTTTATGTATGTACATGTTTGTGTGGAGATAATTACTAGAGGTAATGATATGTGTGCTTTATGTTGTAGTTTTGTTATTCTGCTTTCACAATTGAATCCATGGTAGATGATACTCAGTTTTTGTGCATATGCATGTTTGTGTGGACATAATTACTAGAGGCAGTGATTTGTGTGTTTTATGTTGTAGTTTTGTTATTCTGCTTTCACAATTGAATCCATGGTAGATGATACTCAGCTTTCATGCATATACATGTTTATGTGGACATAATTACTAGAGGCAGTGATATATGTGTTTTATGTTGTAGTTTTGTTATTCTGATTTCACAGTTGAATACATGGTAGATGAAACTCAGCTTTTATGCATATACATGTTTGTGTGGACATAATTACTAGAGGCAGTGATATGTGTGTTTTATGTTGTAGTTTTGTTATTCTGATTTCACAATAGAATCCATGGTAGATGATACTCAGCTTTCATGCATATACATGTTTATGTGGACATAATTACTAGAGGCAGTGATATATGTGTTTTATGTTGTAGTTTTGTTATTCTGATTTCACAGTTGAATACATGGTAGATGAAACTCAGCTTTTATGCATATACATGTTTGTGTGGACATAATTACTAGAGGCAGTGATATGTGTGTTTTATGCTGCAGTTTTGTTATTCTGCTTTCACAATTGAATACATGGTAGATGATACTCAGCTTTTGTGCATATACATGTTTGTGTGAACATAATTACTAGAGGCAGTGATTTGTGTGTTTTATGTTGTAGTTTTGTTATTCTGCTTTCACAATTGAATACATGGTAGATGATACTCAGCTTTTATGTATGTACATGTTTGTGTGGAGATAATTACTAGAGGTAATGATATGTGTGCTTTATGTTGTAGTTTTGTTATTCTGCTTTCACAATTGAATCCATGGTAGATGATACTCAGCTTTTATGTATATACATATTTGTGTGGGCATAATTACTAGAGGCGATAATATATGTGTTTTATGTTGCAATTTTCTTTAGCTATACTTTAGAATACAGTTTGATTTCTTTAAGAAATTGCAGGATATTATATGGATGAATGTCATAAAAGAGTTCTTTCATGTTGGTTGGCTGTTTGATTTTGTTTAGCAGCATATCAAAGTCTATGTCTTTCTTAATGCCCAAAATCTCGATATTTTATACACAAATCAACTAAATATATTCTGAATACAGTTGTATGTGAATAACATCACTAGAGGCGGTGAAGTGTGTTTTGTTGAATTTATATTTTGGATTGCAGTTTGATTTTAAAAATTCTAGAATATTATATGGCTTAATGTAATCAAAATTCTAACAGGTGCTACCAACCCGGTTCAGGTTGGACCAGGGGACAACAACAATTTAGAGGTGAGTACACGCTTCTCAAAACCTCTCGACCTTGCATGACATTTAACTTAAAAATTTACCTGTGTATAGTACAACCCCATGGTGTTCTATGGTGTAATGCTTAGCATCCTGGCCTCTGAACCCAGCGATCCGAGTTCAAGTCTCGGTAGAACATTTTCAAATGTTTATATGACATTATATAGTAATAAAAAATATATTAAGTGGCAATCCCTTCTACGGGAGGGACGGTAGAGTAATGGAAAGCGGCTCGGATTTCGGAATCAGAGAGCCGAGTTCTAATTCCGGTTGGAATTCACTTTCGTTCTAATACCTATTCTTCTTCTCCTCCGTTGGGTAAATAGCCCGATAGACTGGGTGGAAACCAGGAGAAGAAAAATCTCTGAATTCAAAACCAGCCTTGGGAAGGTAGGGATCTGTCAGGCTATCTTGCCCAAGAAACACCATTGTACCCCGCCTACGGGTCACGGATTAAAAAAGTTCAACACTATACATTTTGAGTAAAACCTCGAACTATAACCGAATATATAGGGTAAATGAATCGGCTCATTAACTTCGAGGCAAAATAGTAAACATGGTCCTCCATATTTTCCTCTTACTTGCAGCTCTATATGAGCTTTTTCTTTTCATTATTCCTCTCAGACCCCGTTCGACCTCTCATATACTCAAGCACATCAAATATCGGACGCGCTGCTTTCCTCTGTTCCTCTTTCCCTGAATCTGTCCCGTGAGTGTAAGATTTTCGACGGGTGGTAGCACCTGTTAGGGTCCCAGCTATCGGTAAATAGTTAAAACATAATCTGGAGTCAAAACACTATAAAAGTATAAAAATAGATTTTTACAGTAAAAATACCAGTAATTCATTTAAAAAAAATATATAACCAGCAATATATTTGATTCTCGCAAAAACCCACTTTACAAAAATACGCCAAGGAAACCTAATATACAAACTGATTTCTTCCTCAAAATACATAAAATATCTTGTCGGTTAGTAAATAAACCATTGAGGTGTTGATATGCCGTAAAACAAAATAAATCCAAACCCTGATCTACAAAATGATTCATTTCAAATAACGCATATAATATTCATACGAACATATCCTTAAAATCTCGTCGGCATAAAATAACCCATTGAGGTGTTGATATGCCGTAAAAAAACAAAACCTGATCCAAAACTGATTTCTTACAAAGAATTCATATTCTATTTATACGAAACTATCCTAAAAATCTCGTCAGCATTAAATAACCCGTTGAGGTGTTGATATGCCTTAAAAATAAACCCAAGACCTGATCCACAAACTGATTTCTTACAAAGAATACATATTGTATTTATACGAAGGTATCCTAAAAATCTTGTGGGCTTTAAATAACCCATTGAGGTGTTGATGTGCCATAAAATGAGCCAAATTAATTGAGTTTTCCGAGCCTTCCACCCTCATTACGTGCCCCAGAAATTCCATTTTTTTTAAATCTTACTAATATAAAGACCCCTTCCCGACCACCTAGGAAAAAGTTTATTCACCCTAAGGTATTCTAATGATAATTATAAATTTGGATATAAATGAGATTCAGGAAAAAACACCGGCGAAAATAATCGTCTAGAATGTACGTTCAGTGTCCATATAAATAAAAAAAACCTCCGATACCAGTAAAGTAAAATAACTAAACAAAGTGCTCAATACGCATAGAACGTAAAACAAACATAGAAA
>CAHIKZ030004759.1:930000-952500 GCA_903632075.3 Acanthosepion pharaonis | reverse complement strand
CCCGACAGTACGGACTGATGGGTAGTTTTTTCGGGTATGCGGGATATCCTTTTAATTGCAGTTGTACCCAGGTCCATCCTGACCTGGAGTAGTAGCACCTGTTAGGTTCCCATCTATGAGCAAATTGTGAAACGCCCTACTGGAGTCAAAAAACTGAAAACATAAAAAGTAAAATTTTCATAATGAAACAATACCAGCAATATATACTCTTGTGCAAATTAATTGAAACAAAATGAATAATTCAGTTATTAGTTACTTTTGTTCATATTCTTCCTATGCTAATACATGTCCATTTCACGAGTTCGTACCTTTCAGATTGACCACAGATTCTCGATTGGATTTGGATCAGGAGAGTTTCCTGTCCAGTCTCTCTATCTCAGTCACTTCATATGTATCTACCTATCTACACCCTTGTGCAAATTAATTGAAACAAAACGAATAATTCCGTTATTATTTACTTTCGTTTTGTATTCTTCCTATGCTAGCACATATCAACTCCACGAGTTCGTTCCTTTCAAATTGACCACAGATTCTCGATTGGATTTGAATCAGGAGAGTTTCCATGCAAGTCTATAGTACTTTGAATTTCTCACTTCTAAGTCTTGCCAGTATGTTTGTGCATCTTTACAATTTTTGTACGCTTTCTTGGAATAACGTCCATCGCAGACAATGGCCATAAGACAACTAATCGACAGTCGAGACAATAGTGTCTGGGCATGATAAAAATCTGATGCAATCATGTATAACCCAATATTTTACAGGGCCAAACAAATTTCATCATACACCCCGAAAATAAATTCATATTACTGCACAACACTGCAAATGACCTAATCCGAGAAAAAATAGAAATCGATTACACCCTGTCACTCCAGTTGTTCCAAAACTGACCGTATGGTCACAGAAAGGAAACTAAAGCAGTTGTTTCAATTAATTTGCACAAATTGCCAACAGATTTAAAAAAAAAAAAAAAAATTAACAGCAACATATTTTTTGCAAAGCTCCCAAGAAAATTAAATTTAGTTTTTAAATGACCCATAAGATGCCGATATGATCTTAAATAAACAAAGAAACAACCGACTGAAATGAAAAGAAATCTTGCGATAAAACCAGCTAAAATAGAATTGATATCATATACAGGAGATAACGCGACAGTCTCGGGAAAAGCTGAGATAATCTTAGAAAGAAAAGGTATGTTACACAAAATGTATTTCTCTATAATATCCATATATATCCAACCCATACATGGTAAAATCTCGTTTGACAAAATAAATCTTACAAATCAACTGTCCCACATAGTGAACCCCCAAAATGGTGCTAAAACATTAAGAAATTATTCGACTGTCACACAGAAAATGACGTATGTTTTGGTTGGTTTTTGAAACGATTGTCTAACGAAGTAACCTTAGTATATTAAAAAAATCTTGATTTATTTATGACTTTTTTTCTTTCCAGATATTTTTTTTCTTCGAAAGATAATCCTGAGATTCCCCACGCTTATCCAAAGCTTAATAAACTCTTTCAGCGATAATCGTTAATACATAATCAGCTGACAAAGAAGAGGAAGACCCTGCGTAGTGTGATTAACCAATTCTGAGTTAATTAGAGCATCTAGTACTTTGCCACAAAGAGGTAGAAGGCTAATAAGCCGGTAGTTATAAGGATCAGATGGTTCGCCTGAGTTCTTAAAGACTGAAACTACAGAAGTATATTTCCATACAAGCAGAGAAGAAAGAAGCAGCTATGCATTTATTGTAGAGTTTAAAGAAAACAGGATCCAGTTCAGGAGCACATTTCTTAAGGACTACATATCCACATGTTTAAGGGGATCAAGTTTAGGGATGATAGCAGAAACTATGTACGGAGTTATATGCATATCACTCAACAGTGGTTCAGTTCTTAGGGAAAGACAAGCAAAGATACTCCAAATGAGTCAAGAGTAGATTTGGAAGAGATTTACGAGCAAAACATTCTGTTTTATCGGTTTTATAATGCTAATATCAAATTCTACAGGATATAAAGTAATAATAATAAAGTACCTCTCCCGCCAAAGAATTACAACTTAATAATTATTCGAACATATTTGAAACCTAACCTATGAAAACAGTTTAATATTACGTTGATTCATAAGTAATTTCCGTTTAGTGGGACATATTATAAGTTTGTCACACGTGAAATGACGCATTTTTTGGTTGGGTGTTGTTCCCATCGTCTAACGATGTAACGTCCTTAGTATATAAAAAATATTGACTTATTCTTGACTCTTTTTCTTTCTAGATAATTTTTGTTTTAATATATTGTTATTCATAAGCCCAATGACAATGATTACAATGAAACAATGTCGAGTAATCTTACTGTTTGAGTACAAATTGGGGGAAAAGAACCATTTCTGTATCGAGTCATTGATGTAATGAACAAACATTTAAATATCTGGGGAATGTTTTAAGAGAGGACAGAATGTGTGACACTGAAATCCGAAGGCGAATTGGGATAGCCAAAGATGCCTTCTAAAAGCTAAGCAGAGTAATAAGTAATAGAAAAACAAAGAAAAGTTTACTAAACTGTTACGTGATATCTGTACAACTGAGAGTGCTGGATGAGATGAAAAAGAGTTTTGAAGCAATAGAAATGTGGTTCTGCAGAAAGACGCCGAGGGTGCAATGGACCGATTCCGTGAGCGAAGTCAAAGTCTTAGAGAAAATGGAAACAAAAAGGATGAGAAATGGATACTCTTTGACAAAACTAAGAGAGTAGGCCAATGGTTAGATGCAAGTGGATCACTAAAACAATACGCAAAACCTATACTGCACTCTAAAAAGTTAATGGTTACTGTATGGTGGTCTTTCAAAAGGGTTATTTATTATGCATTCTTGCCTGTAGGGAAAAATAATAGCAACGTCGTATTGTGGTGAAATTGAGTGTATGCATAAAAAACCTGAGAGAGAAACAACCTAAACATTTGTATGAGAATGGTCCAGTATTGCTGCGCGACATCTTACGGCCACATGCTTCTTAATCAACTGTCGAAAAGATGCATAGCTTGAATTATGAAATTTTGCCTCCTGCTCCATATTCACCAGACATCTCTCCAACTGATTATCACTTATTTAAGCATTTTGAGCATTTCATACACAATAAAACATTTTTCATTAAGGAAGAGCTAATTGTATCATTTGCACAGTTTTGTCACGTCAAAGAATGAGAACTTTTTAAAAGATAGGCTCAAGAATTTAGAGGTATGTTGGAGAACAGTCATTAATCAACGTGGTGCCTTTTTCGATTAAATAAATTTAATATTTCAGAACTGTTTTATTCATTTCCTATAAAGTGCGTCATTTGATGTGTGACAACGTAATATAAAAATACATTTTTGTTGTAAGAATACTAGCAATACACTTGTCTTTGTCTTTGGGCAGGGTGCGCTCAGGGGCGACTCCGACAAAGGACAGAGTCGCAACTGAGGAAAATTATACTGAGAGGTGCCGGCCCTGGGAAACAGCTACCCGAGGCCGCGCCTTCTCATTGCACTAGAGAGAATGATCGGTGCATTCACCGAGGCCAGCGCAACCGACGGTTGCGGGGGCTTGGCAAATTTTTGTTCCTTGCCCGGGTGCACGCGCTCGGGCTCCCTACATTAAACCGACCTTTTGTCACAACCTCACCTCATGTTGTGTTGAATAAATATCGACTAGCAATACACTTTCATAGTAAAAAAATATTACATCCTCTACATTATAAGAAAATCTTGAAAATAAATTCTCAAAACTCCAAAGACAATTAAATTTCGGCATTAAATGACCCATAATGTTAAAGAAAGCAAACCAATAAGTTCGCGTCACTTTAACTACAGCCAACAACAGCGTATAACCCAAAAAGTGGGAATTAATGTTCTAACATTACCACGGATTTCTATGTTTTTTTGGCGGTGGGGGGGTTGTAAGCATTTTACTCCAAGCAAGGCAAGAGTGCCACTAGCACGCTAAGGATTACAGAGAGTGAAAGTGATGGTAAGGACTGTGTATAAATGGGACTGAGGAAAGGATAAAGGAAGAAAATGGGGATCAAGTCAACAGAAGATGGCGATTGACGATGCATTTAAATTTTTGAAGATTGTAGATATCAAGGAAGCAAGTAAGAGGAAGAGAGTTCCACATGTGGGAAGTGCGAGAAAAGAAACTGCTGGAGTAGAAGTGGCGGTTGCATTCGAATATTTGAACAGCAAAAGTGTGGGATCTAGATGCCAGTCTAGTAGCACACTTAAATTCATGTAGTCTAGACATCAGGGGAGTTAACTCACCAAAACAGTTGCCATGGAAATATATGTAGAAAAGACAGAAAATTTTGATCACGTCTATGAGAAAGTGACTGAATTAAATTGCAGATCCTTGTTTAAATTTTGTCGAGAACCTCGAGATGAACAGCAGAGGCACCAGACCAGATATGGCAACAATATCCAATGTATGGATGAATGACAGATTTGTAAACGTGTAGGATGGACTATAAGAAGAAAAATCGTCTAGCACAACAGAAAAGTTTACTAAACTGTTACGTGATATCTGTCCTTCTGTACAGCTGAGAGTGCTGGATGAGATGAAAAAGAGTTTTGAAGCAATAGAAATGTGGTTCTACAGAAAAACGCTGAGGGTGCAATGGACCGATTCCGTAAGCGAAGACAAAGTCTTAGAGAAAATGGAAACAAAAAGGAAACTTATACTTAAAGGCTGTTGCTATTTCTAAGGTACATAAGGAGGACAGAGGGTTTGGAAAATCTAATACTCACAGGACGGATTGAAAGCAAGAGGGACAGCGAAACACAACGAATAACATACGTAGTGAGTTTGAGTAAATGGATGTTGGAACAGGATCTAGGAGGAAAAAATAAAAAGAGCTGCAGAGGACAGGAAAGTGTGGAGAACCATGATTGTCTATTTCCCGAGGGGATAAGGCACAGAAAGATGAAGAAGAAATAAAAGACGTTCTCCAATCTAAAGATATACCGTCCATGAGCTAGAGGAAAGAAGGCTTGGAAAAGCTAATACTCATAGAACATATTGAAGGCAGGAGGGATAACGGATAATATACTAAATGATCTTCAGTAAATGAATGTTGGAACAAGATTTAATAACAGGAAGAGGAAATTTACTAAGAGCTAGAAATTCCAGGAAAGTGTGGAGAACCATAATCGTCTAAGTTTTGAGGGAACACGTCACACAAAAAGAAGAAGAAAAAAATAAAAGTCGTTCTCCGACCTATAGATATACCGTCGATGAGCTAGAGGAAAGAAGGCTTGGAAAATCTGATACTCACATGAGAGGCTGAAGGCAAGAGGGATAGAGGAAAACAACGGATAATATACTTGAAGAAAAGAATGTCAGAACATAGAAATGAAGACATGGGCGATGGTATATAGATGCTTTGCGTTACCCAGACTACATATCCCCTGCTTTGGTCGTACCGACAAGAAAAATTATATTTGCAGATGTCGTGGCTGCAATAGTTGCCGGAAGGTTTTCAGTGTCGGCGCCAACCTTCTTCAGGGCTCCACTCCGGGATTGCAAGTCCTTGATTTACATCCATAGCTTTTCCGTGTTTTAAATACGGTAGCAAGGCAGCGAAGATTTTTCTCCACCTAGATAGATTGCCTCCCTGAGCACTCGAGGTCGAGTTACCTGAAGCAGCTGGTTATGAGGCGCCAGTTTTCCACCTTCGCAAATTCTCCGGCATGGAGCTGGACAATTCTCAGAGGATACTTGTGACTTCAGCCACGGAATCATTTTATAGACAGTGGGAACTTGTTCCACTGTCTATAAAATCTCGGAATGTATGTAATGTACGTATATAAACATTATATATGTTACGTATTTTAGAAGATCCTAAAACTTCTCAATTTTTAAAAAATATATAACACATTAGGTAACCAAAGCCTCTGAACAGCAAGACAAATTGAGAAATCGTTCATAAATAAACAAATACTAATATCGAAAACTTTATTCTATTTTAGAAAAAAGTTAGCAGGCAAAAAACTGAATATATAAATCATGATCGGAGCCTAAAATACTCGGAGATTATAAATTCATTATTTATAACGTCAAATAAAATAATTTATACTGCTTTTTTGACAGAACTAACATCAAAACTATCAATGGATGAAAATGTAAGCGTGTAGAAAGGGAAAAGTTGATAATTATATCTTTAGGTAAGCAAAAACAAAAAATGAAAATAACAAAAACTATCTTCGTGTGAGTTGTAGATAATTACAACAAAAAGAAATAAATACTAATGCAGAAAAAACCCGGATTCTGTGGAAAAAGTTGAAAGAAATAATAATAAATATTTTATATATATATATATATATATATATATATATATATATATATATATATATATATATGAAGAAAATATCTGGAAAAACAATACAAAAATCCTTAAAATGCGATTATGTTGTTTTAATATGAATGAAATGTCGACGTCTGACGTTTCGGTTTAATAACCTTCTTCAGGACAATATTCAAAAAATACAATATATATATAAAAATACAATTAACATAATCAGTATAACACGACGAAAACGATGGACATAAAAACAAGTCTTATCCAAAACAGATAAATGAAAATTTTAAGTGATCAGCTTTCCGTTTGAGCGTGGTCACGTTGTCGTCAAATGGGCGACGCTTTCACAGCGTATTCTTAAAAATTTTATAAATTTGATTCCGATGGAAAGATTATATATATATATATATAATAAATATAATAACATATTAAGATCAATCTCAAAGTATGGGCAGATTGCGAAAATGTTCAAAGTTATTAAAATAACAGTCTATATTTCTGAGATGAGTTAATGCAATTATTTATACTATTTGCATTGTTCGGACTATTGTCCTCATCATTGTGCCATATTCACGATGTTTCGGCTGTTGTACGCTCCGGCCTTCTTCAGGACCTGTCTATATTTCTGAGATGAGGTAATGCAATTATTTATACTATTTACATTGTTCAGTCTATTGTCCTCATCTTTGTGCTATATTCACGATATTTCGACTGTTGTACGTTTCGGCCTTCTCCAGGATCTATATTTCTGAGATGAGGTCATGCAGTTATTTACACTATTTAAATTCTGTCTTCTTAATTCTTATTCTTTTATTGTCCTTTCACCTTAGTAATATTTTTCTAATATTCTCTAACAGTAACCCTGTTATGGAGTACGAATGTTTTTCTTTCTCCGTATGAATCCGATACCTCGTCGTCAAATGTTGTATGGTGAACGAAATTTTTTCTTCCTCCGTATGAGTTCGAATCGTCGTCACCAAGTGTTGTAGAGTGGTTTCACAGTGGAGGCTTGTATTTGTACTAAGTCGGTCCTAAAATAGGTTCGACGTACAAAATGTTAGGAACTTGATATAATAGGTATTACGCAGAGTAATCTAGTTGTGTTCGCTGATACTTTAATATCCGACTAACGGTCGTCCAGCATCGACTGACTGACCAACTCACAGAGCGACTGACTCGTTACTCTTACTACTCCTACTTATTATAGGTAGGACAGTCTATTAACTATAGAATAGATGTGTTCTACTATAACAAACCCTTTGCATGCTAGTGGTTTTATTGCCTTTGATCTTGAAGTACATGCAATGTCAATCGGTATCTTCTGTCTAATTAATTCTTAGTCTTTTATTGCCCTCTCTCCTTAATAGTAGTTTTTCTCATATTCTCTAAAATTCAGTAACCTCTTGAATCCTAGTGGCTTTATTGCCTTTGATCTTCAAATATCATATGCAATGTCAATCGTTATCTTTTGTTTTCTTAATTCTTGTTATTTCATTTTTCTTCTATAATATTCACGGTGACCTCTTGCGCCTTAGTGGATTTATTGCCTTGCTTTGATTTGAAAAAAAAATGACGCCCGCCCCGTACGTTCCTCATCAGAAATGTTTGATCATATACCTTTCTTGATAATATAGCCAAGTATCTGTGAAAACTACGCTCTAATCTCGCTCTTCTCTGGATTCGAGTCACTGATTCATAGATAGTCTATAGATTTTTCAGCCAACTACATTATAACTTCTTGCTTTCCCGCTAAATTTTATCTTCAAAAATTAAAATGCAATGTCAATCATTATCTAACGTATTCTTGATTCCTCATCTTTTATTGTTTTCACTCCTTAATAATGTATTTCTTATTCGCTCACATGCAGTAACCCCCTTGTGCCATAGCGGCTTTATTGCCTTGTTTGTGGTGAAATGGTTAAGTATATAGATAGATAGATAGAGAGAGAGAAGGAGAGAGAGGAAGAGAGGGAGAGAGAGAATATAATGATATTATTTGATAATCCGTATGGATAATTCCAATGAGGATATTATCCAGGGAGCTCAATATAAAAACAGAGCAAACATTAATTATTATTAAGAAAACGACAACTTCGAATTCCAGTCTAATCCATTACATTCACTTACGTGCTAATACCTTTAGGAAAGGTATTAATTCTTTTCTTTTCCTTCCAGCTATGGATAAACAGCAGGGCAGATTGGGTTCTATAGACTTGGATGGCACTTGGTCTACGAGGACAACTCTGAATTAAAAAACTTTGCAGGGTTGTTTGGGGACCTTGTGACACGTAATATACCAAGTCTCTGTATGCAGCTCTCTAAAAAGCGTGGTTTGTTCTGCACAAATCCTTCACCACTATAATCAAATCATATGTGCTTGTGTCTGGCTGTCAGTTCCTAAGAAGTTATCTGCTTGACCCTCATACGCCAAATACATACATACATACATACATACATACATTATATATATATATATATATATATATATATATATATATATATATATATGTATAAGCGGATGTATATCACATAGCAATCCAGCACTTTTCTTTTTTACAGATAACATTGCTTTCATTTCGCGAAGCAATTTCGTGTAAGTTTTTAATTTGACCTTCGATCGTGACCCGTGAAAAGCTGTCTGATTGGACCATCGCATATCGGAAACAACCAATGAAATAGAAGATATGTGTGCATGGAAAATGGAAGTGTGAACACTCACCGTTTGATTAAAAACATTGCAACCGAAATAAACTTATATAAAAAAAAGATTTAACAATAATAATCTGTCGCATTCCTATCATATCTACTTTTACTTTGGACGGTACATGTAATCAATGAGGAAGTCTTAAATGGAAACAAAAAGAACTGTTACACTCAGAACTAGAAAGATGCAGTCGAAGTTAGAGAGATAACCAATCTAGCGGACCCCCCACTGGAGAGGTCGCGATATAACATAGCTTGTGCGCGCCAATAAGGGTATATGTCACATGAGGCCGATTATCATTCTGAAAAAATAAATCAAGAGATGCTACAAAGTATAAAAGTTATAAGGATGTTCACAGAGAATATTCAGACTAAGTTCGTAATACTGAAACAACTAAAAAGACTTAAAGTTAGTTTGAAAAAAAAGTAAAAAGAACTTACCTCATGGACGTCCGAACGTAAAAAGAACGTGGGGAAGCCATATTGTTTTATATGCTGACAAATTAACGCAAAATCACGGCGACCACGAGATTTGAGAAAATATAAATATGCAGTGCACGAAAGACGTGGTGGGGGTGAGAAAAGGATATTAGTCTACAATCTGTATACTTTGTCCCTCAGGATTAGCGCCAACTAAGGAATTTAGGCTAGACTCTCGAATTTAAACGACATTAAGTCTATTAAAAATCTAAATGAACTTGCTATATTAAATTGAAGGGAGAACTCAATGAAGAAATGGTCAAGGTAATGAAGATATATAACGTCTGCTTTTGATCACGTGAACGGAGTAGCGAAGGTGCTACGACTAGGCCTATTTCCGAGTCAATTGATCGTATCAAATAGTAAGAAACAGGTAGCGACCTCATTAGCAGAATAGCAAAGCGCCAAAGGAAGTTTCAAAACTAGAAACATGTCTTGCCTGTATTATCTGTTGTCATCCTGTCCAACCTAATTGGATTACGTCTGGGTCACCAATTTGTAGCGGAACCCCTGGATGGGCTGCGATAGAACATGGCCTCTGCGCCCTAATAAGAGATAGATGTCACAAGAGGACCACTAATATTTTGAAAAAATTAACTCAGAGTTTCTACAAAGTATAAAATGTTTACAAAATGTATTCAAACTAAATTCGTAATACTAAAACATCTAAAAAGACATAAAGTCCAATAGAAATCTAAATATCTTAAATACATACATATATATATATATATATATATATATATATATATATATATATATATATATATATATATATTAAAAACAACAGAAATGTTATATTGTAGGCCATGATAGATTTAAAACAAAACACACACCAGTCGACCGGTTTCGTCACTTCTCATCAGAACTGTTAACGGGGAACTAAAATTATGAGGAAAAGAAAAAGAAAAAAAAAGTCGAAGAGGGGAAAAAACCGGTCGACTGGTGTGTTTTTGTTTTAAATCTATATAACCTAACAATATAAAATTTCTTGTTTTAATGCTTTAATACGCTTTTTGTACCGTTTCAAACATATATATATATATATATATATATATATATATATATATGAAATTGAAGAGTATTGGGCGACACAATGAAGAAAAGATGAAGATCATGAAGATATATAAAGTCTCCCTTTGATAACGTGAACGAAATAGCGAAGGGGCCACGATATGAGGAATGAGTGCTAGGGAACCATTCACAGACCGTATTCAGGGCAAGATTCCTACCTGACGAACTCCTGTGACAAGATGGCGAAACGGCGATGGGGGGGGGCGGAGCTTTAGCAAACGGGGAAAGAGTGATTTGGAGTTGAGGAGAGCCATGATCGCCGAAAGAACTGAAAAGATGAGGTACATTAAAAAATAAAATCTCAGTCTCTTTATAGCTATCGTTCTTTCTCACCATATATATATATATATATATATATATATATATATATGTCGTAGATTTTATATATGTCTATTAGTCTGTTCATATTTATCTATAAGTCTTATTCTATCTATCTGTCTATCAGTCTTGTCACCTCTCCCCTTATCTCTCTCGATCAGCCTGTTCGTCTCTCTCTATCTCTTTCTCTCTCTCTCTCTCTCTCTCTCTCTCTCTCTCTCTCTCGCTATATATTAGCCTGGTCATTTCTCTCTCTATCAGCGTAGTCATGTCTCTCTCGCTCACTCTTTCTATCTATCAGCCTCCCATTTCACTGTTTATTAACCTGGTCATTTCTTTCTCTCTCTCTCTCTCTCTCTCTCTCTCTCTCTCTTTCTCTCACACACACACACATACGAACTGATGTTATGGAATAACCTGCTACCCCCATGAGTGGTGGCACTATAGTTGGTAACCACATATAAGTATCCGTTAGGATAGCGAACGAGAGAGTCGATCTGGGATCTGCGAGAACTAGCGGCCTTCCTATAGCAGCACGCACACAACTGTACTGACTTGCGACGTCCGTACGCATAACTATTACTTCCTTGCCTGTTGTACTGGTTTCTACAATAAACCTGTTACTATTTATCCACCTTGTTTGCCCATTCAATATTCCTGTTAGCACGGAATATAACACACACACTGACTCTCTCTAACTATTTATCTATCAGCCTGGTTTTCTCTCCCCTCTCCTCTCGTTTTCCCTCTATCAACATTAAAGCCTGTCATCTCTCTCTGTCTCTTTCTCTCCCCTCCCTCTCTCTCTCTTCTGTTATATATATATATATATATATATATATATATATATACATATATTATTCACAGACGGACTGTTTCACTGTTTTACAGCTTATCAGTGTACACACACACATATATATATATATATATATATACATATATATATATATATATATATATATATATATATATATCTTCGATCTGCTTCAACCAATGTTGGATTTTCCTGTGAAGTGGTCAGCCTGGTGCGGTTTTAATCATGTGTCAGAAGACGTGACACCCATCATGCAGGAACCTTCGTCGTACCAAGTTCATTGTGCGGAATATTTTCAACTCTCTCACGGAATATCTTAATGGCATTGGCTCTTTTATTTATCATCAATCCCCTGTCATCCATCACCATGTGATGAACACAATCAACGTTTCCTTGGCTGGTGGCACTTGCAGAGAGTCCAGATCATGGGTTATTTTCTAGACTATACCTTCTTCACCAAAACTTCAGCGGACCACATTTGCACCGTTCCTAAAAGTAGAGCGTCATCCCATGAAATAGCAGCTATGTCAATATGACTATACTTTCGGGCTAATTGATAACACGACGATAACGAATTTTGTCCATTTACTTGTGAAAACTTCTTTGAATGTGAGTTTATCTGGAAATAAACAATGCAGCTACGAATAAGATTTGAAATTAATGTCTACACAATTTCACAGCTCTAGCATCACTCCTTCATAATCAGCCTATAAACATTTCAGCCCACCCCCGAATATGGAAGAAAACAATGCAGTTATTAATAAGAAGAGTTGAAATGAATTCTTGTAAGATTTCAAAGCTCTAGCATCATTCCTTTATAGTCAGCCTATGAACATTTCAGCCCACACTCGCACATGGAAGAAAACAATGCAGTTATTAATAAGAAGAGTTGAAATGAATGCATGTAAGATTAAAAAGCTCTAGCATCATTCCTTTATAGTCAGCCTACGAACATTTCAGCCCACACTCGCACATGGAAGAAAACAATGCAGTTATTAATAAGAGGAGTTGAAATGAATGCATGTAAGATTAAACAACTCTAGCATCATTCCTTTATAGTCAGCCTACGAACATTTCAGCCCACACTCGCACATGGAAGAAAATAATGCAGTTATTAATTAGAAGAGTTGAAATGAATGCATGTAAGATTAAACAGCTCTAGCATCATTCCTTCATAGTCAGCCTATGAACATTTCAGCCCACACTCGCACATGGAAGAAAACAATGCAGTTATTAATAAGAGGAGTTGAAATGAATGCATGTAAGATTAAACAGCTCTAGCATCATTCCATTATAGTCAGCCTATGAATATTTCAGCCCACCGTCGGATCTGGAAAAAAAACAATCCAGTTATTAATAAAAGTTGAAATTAATTCTTGCAAGATTTCACGCCTCTAGCATCACTCCTTTATAGTCAGCCTATGAACATTTCAGCCCACCTTCGTACCTGGTAAGAAACAATGCAGTTATTAATAAGAGTTGAAATTAATTCATGCACTTTTTCACACCTATGAACTTATCAGCCCACCCTAATACTTGGAAAGAAAAAATGCAGTTATTAATAAGAAGAGTTCAAATTAATGCATGCAAGATTTCACAGCTCTAGCAACACTACTTCATAGTCAGCCTATGAACATTTCAGCCCACCCTCGTACCTGGAAACAAACAATGCAAGCTATTAACAAGAAGAATTGAAATTTATGTGAGCAAGTTTTCTCAACTCTAGTATCATTACTTCATAGTCAGCCTATGAAATGTTGCGCCCACCCTTGTATAGTTGAGTGCTGAGATATTTTTGGATGTGTTTGGCGTCACGAATGAAAACTCTCTAAAACATAATATATATATTAACACTCAGAAACGCTGGCTTATATGGTGTGTGTCGTAGACGGAAGCATCATTTCAGATGTGTAACAAGTTTTGAAGCGATGGTGTTTTTGCAATAAAATATAATGAAATATAAATCTCCGGGACGAAGAGCTGCTGGGTAAAATTCGATTTTGCCCCGTCGAATAAAAACTATTTTATTAACTTAACACTTTTTATTGCTCGCCAAAAACTCCAGCCCAATTCCAAATTAGGAACGAAAATGGCGCTCGCTGTAGAGCAATATTTTTTCAGAGTGGCGTGAAAGATCAAGCTGTTGCAGTTGGATGTCTTTAGAGAGCGCAGCTTCTGATGACTTCTAGACGGTTAGGTTGAACTGATTAAACAGATCTCTATTCAGCTGTGCGTCTGTAATGTAATGGTAAAATGTGGCGTGAAGCTGTTGCAAGCGGTTTCGATCCGCATCGAGTTCGTCTGTCGAATCGGTAGGCACGAAGTTTTGGCATTATTTCTGGAATCAGCTATTTTTTTAATCCGGCAAACATATGATCACAAACCTTTGATTCCAGTGTAGTATTTGTTTGTTTTTTTTTTTGTGTTTTTTTGTGCTTTTTATTTATGTATTTATTTTGTCAATCCTTTTCTGCAGGTATGAGTCATGTAATCTGACTCTTAATTAATCTGACCAACTTTTGTTTTTAATCGAAACTGTTGTATTTATTTTTATTTAGTTTTCTCAATAAAAGGCTCAAGAGCAATTTAACACGGAACCGCCATATAGCCTGACGTGCTATACCAGTTTAGCTACGAAGGAAGCGTCTGTTTAGTAAGATTGAATTACTGCTTTTTTAAAGCACTAATTCGACCTTGCTAAGTAGTCAATATATGACGGTTGCGTGTATGACCAAGATATATGACGGTTCCGTGTAGGATACAGGTTCGATTCCTATCGAAGGACGCATATTTTCTATGAAATTTCTCAGAAATTCAGACCGGAAAATGTTGTTAATACTGTTTATTATAAACTGATCATTCACTTAAATATTTGTCTATATAAATAATGTATAACAATAAAATATATTAAAATAATTGTCGGACTTAGTCCATTTAGTATATATATAGTTGTATATTTAGGCAGCAATCAAGAAAGCTCTTGTTAGAACACAAGAAAAATTAAATAAAAAGCTCAACTGTAGTACATGGTCTGTCGTTTTTAATGAAACATGCATATATATTATATATAATTAAATTCCAAGATCAATTCTGTGGACAAGAAAAATTGGTATAAAATGACAATTGGAAAAATATATATATATATATATATATATATATATATATATATATATATATATATATATACCGTCGTCTCGGACAGACTGTTTCGCTGTATCTCAGCTCATCAGTGTGGATAGAAATACGATCGCTTCAAGCCAGGACCAAATCCCGACCGATTTGGCATCAGTCAAAGATTCTAATCCTTAGGCTATGACCGCCCTGCAGAAACGGCGAATTTTTGCGTATTTATTTTTTCATAAACACGCCAGTAACCTTGAGAACTCAATCCGGCTGGAGAGTCTTGCATTATCAACAGTCCAATGACAATATATATATTAAACATTAATTATTATTAAGAAAAAAGACAACTTCGAATTCCAGTGGAATCCATTACATTCACTTACGTGCTAATAACCTTGGGAAAGGTATTAATTCTTTTCTTCACCCTTCAGCTACGAGTAAACAGAAGGGCAGACTGGGTTCTATAGCCTTGTTTGGTAATTGTTCAAGAGAAGGAAAACTCGGAATTAAAAACCTGTGGAGTGTTGTTTGGAGACCGTGTGGCACGTAGTGCATCAGGTCTCTGTATTCGGTTCTTCAAAAAGTGTGGTTGGTTCTGCACAAAGCCTTCACCACTATAATCAAATCATATGTGCTGGTGTCTGGCTGTCAATTCCTAAGAAGTGATCTACTTGACCCTCATACATCGAATACAACGGGAGAACCCATATATATATATATATATATATATATATATATATATATATATATGTGTGTGTGTGTGTGTGTGTGTGTGTGTGTGTGTGAAAATATATAGAAAATAGGAAAAGAACTGGTTAGGTAAATAATCCATAGTTCCTTAGTATTTTAGTTATTATTTTTAAAAAAATAGTGCTCGATACAAAATTATTTGAGCATAAATATAATTATTTATTTAAAAATATGATTCAACTCGCGACATAAGAGGTCTCATGATTCAAAACATGAGACCTCTTATAAATTCTTATTTTAAAAATTTTTTTAAAAAAATATATATATATATATATATATATATATATATATATATATATAGAGAGAGAGAGAGAGAGAGAGAGAGAGAGTAAGAGAGAGAGACTATATCACAGCTCATCAATGTGACTAGACATGCGATACGACACTGAGTAGATATATATATTTCGGGAATCGGAAGAGATATGTGTGCAAAATCACCATCCGCGCGTTGTTTGATCAGGCGGTCTTACGTGGGCGAGAGATCAAGGCAAGTCATACATATATAGGGTGGGGCAATAAAGTCCCTCTAGAGTTATTTATAATAAAAAAGCAAAGCATTGAAGCAGGTGACATGCAAATCCAACAGTATTGGTAATTACTATTCTGCGGTAGGGCGCATATTTTGCTATCCGTTCACATCTATCAACCTTAATCTGTTCATTATCTATCTATCTATCTATCTATCTATCTTGGTCTGTTCATATCTATCGATCTATCTTAGTCTGTTCATATCTTGCTATCTATTTATCTTAGTCTATTCATATCTATCAAGCTATCTATCTTAGTCTATTCATATCTATCTATCCTAGTCTGTTCATATCTATCTATCTATCTATCCTAGTCTGTTCATATCTATCTATTTATCTATCTATCCTAGTATGTTCATATCTATCTATCTATCTATCTATCTACCTATCTATCCTAGTATGTTCATATCTATCCTAATCTGTCCATATGTTCTATCTATCCTATCTCTGTTCATATCTATCTATTTATCTATCTATCTATCTGTCTATCCTAGTCTTCATCATCTATCTATCTATCTATCTATCCTATCTATCTATCTATCTATCATTAGCCTATCTATCTATCTATCTATCTATCTATCTATCTAATCTGTTCTCCTATCTGTCTATAATCTATCTATCTATCTATCTATCTATCTATCTATCCTAGTATGTTCATATCTATCTATCTATCTATCTATCTATCTATCTATCTATCCTAGTATGTTCATATCTATCTATCTATCTATCTATCTATCTATCTATCTATCCTAGTCTGTTCATATCTATCCTAGTCTGTCCATATCTATCTATCTATGTTAGTCTGTTCATATCTATCTATCTTAGTTTGTTCATATCTATCATTATATCATATTCTGTTTGTATCTATCTATTTTTCATATTCTGTTTATATCTAGCCTAGTCTGTTCATATCTACCTATCTTTGTTCATATCTATCTATCTATCTTAGTCTGTTCATATCTATCATTCGATCATATTCTGTTAGTATCTATTCTTCATATTCTGTTTATATCTATCTTAATATGTTCATATCTATCTATCTTTGTTCATATCTATCTTAGTCCGTTCATATATATCTACCTATCTATGAGTATCTATTAAAAATAACGTTTAAACATATTAATTAAAAATGTGTTGGGTTTAATCCATTTCCTAAAAAGATTGCCATTTTTTACGTTAGGATCCAAACAGAGTAGATATGTATATTTCGAGAAACGAGAAAGATCAGGAGGTCATTCATGAGCGAGGGGTCGAGGCACGTCAGATCGAATGATGTTTTCCCCTAGGGGATGCAGGTTCGAATCCTGTAAGTTAGTCTGCTCTGTTCACTTCACATGCATTACGTTGCAAAACGTATATTCACTGCCATATAGTAGGATTGTTATTAAATAGCAGTTCAGCACTCTTTTCTTTGTTTGTCTTGCTTCAAGTCTCCTTTTCATCTGTGAGGAAATTGTCCAGCATTCACTGCCATATAGGAGGATTGATATTACATAGCAGTTCAGCACTCTTTTCTTTGTTTCTCTTGCTTCAAGTCTCCTCTTCATCTGTGAGGAAATTGTCCAGCATTCACTGCCATATAGGAGGATTGATATTACATAGCAGTTCAGCACTCTTTTCTTTGTTTCTCTTTCTTCAAGTGTCCTCTTTATCTGTGAGAAAATTGTCCAGCATTCACTGCCATATAGGAGGATTGATATTACATAACAGTTCAGCCTCTTTTCTTTGTTTCTCTTGCTTCAAGTCTCCTCTTCATCTGTGTGGGAAATTTGTCCAGCATTCACTGCCATATAGTAGGATTGTTATTAAATAGCAGTTCAGCACTCTTTTCTTTGTTTGTCTTGCTTCAAAAAAAACTCTTCATCTGTGAGCAAATTGTCCAGAATTCACTGTCATATAGGAGGATTGATATTACAAAAAAGTTCAAAACTCTTTTCTTTGTTTCTCTTGCTTCAAGTCTCCTCTTCATCTGTGTGGGAAATTGTCCAGCATCCACTGCCATATAGGAGGATTGATAAAACATAACAGTTCAGCACTCTTTTCTTTGTTTCTCTTAGGTCAGTTCTCCTCTTCATCTGTGAGGAAATTGTCCAGCATCCACTGCCATATAGGAGGATTGATGTTACATAGCAGTTCAGCACTCTTTTCTTTGTTTCTCTTGCTTCAAGTCTCATCTTCATCTGAGAGGAAATTGTCCAGCATTCACTGCCATATAGGAGGATTGATATTACATAACAGTTCAGCACTCTTTTCTTTGTTTCTCTTGCTTCAAGTCTCCTCTTCATCTGTGTGGAAATTGTCCAGCATTCACTGCCATATAGGAGGATTGATATTACATAACAGTTCAGCACTCTTTTCTTTGTTTCTCTTGCTTCAAGTCTCCTCTTCATCTGTGTGGAAATTGTCCAGCATTCACTGCCATATAGGAGGATTGATATTACATAACAGTTCAGCACTCTTTTCTTTGTTTCTCTTGCTTCAAGTCTCCTCTTCATCTGTGTGGAAATTGTCCAGCATCCACTGCCATATAGGAGGATTGATATTACATAACAGTTCAGCACTCTTTTCTTTGTTTCTCTTGCTTCAAGTCTCCTCTTCATCTGCGAGGAAATTGTCCAGCATTCACTGCCATATAGGAGGATTGATATTACACAGCAGTTCAGCACTCTTTTCTTTGTTTCTCTTGCTTCAAGTCTCCTCTTTATCTGTGAGGAAATTGTCCAGCATTCACTGCCATATAGAAGGATTGATATTACATAGCAGTTCAGCACTCTTTTCTTTGTTTCTCTTGCTTCAAGTCTCCTCTTCATCTGTGTGGAAATTGTCCAGCATTCACTGCCATATAGGAGAATTGATATTACATAGCAGTTCAGCACTCTTTTCTTTGTTTCTATTGCTTCAAGTCTCCTCTTCACCTGTGAGGAAATTGTCCAGCATTCACAGCCATATAGGAGGATTGATATTACATAGCAGTTCAGCACTCTTTTCTTTGTTTCTCTTGCTTCAAGTCTCCTCTTCATCTGTGAGGAAATTGTCCAGCATTAACTGTCATATAGGTGGATTGATATTACATAAAAGTTCAGCACTCTTTTCTTTGTTTCTCTTGCTTCAAGTCTCCTCTTCATCTGTGAGTAAATTGTCCAGCATTCACTGCCATATAGAAGGATTGATATTACATAGCAGTTCAGCACTCTTTTCTTTGTTTCTCTTGCTTCAAGTCTCCTCTTTATCTGTGAGGAAATTGTCCAGCATTCACTGCCATATAGGAGGATTGATATTACATAACAGTTCAGCACTCTTTTCTTTGTTTCTCTTGCTTCAAGTCTCCTCTTTATCTGTGAGGAAATTGTCCAGCATTCACTGCCATATAGGAGGATTGATATTACATAGCAGTTCAGCATTTTTTTTGTTTCTCTTGCTTCAAGTCTCCTCTTCATCTGTGAGAAATTGTCCAGCATTCACTGCCATATAGGAGGATTGATATTACATAAAGTTCAGCACTCTTTTCTTTGTTTCTCTTGCTTCAAGTCTCCTCTTCATCTGTGAGGAAATTGTCCAGCATTCACTGCCATATAGAAGGATTGATATTACATAGCAGTTCAGCACTCTTTTCTTTGTTTCTCTTGCTTCAAGTCTCCTCTTTATCTGTGAGGAAATTGTCCAGCATTCACTGCCATATAGGAGGATTGATATTACATAACAGTTCAGCACTCTTTTCTTTGTTTCTCTTGCTTCAAGTCTCCTCTTTATCTGTGAGGAAATTGTCCAGCATTCACTGCCATATAGAAGGATTGATATTACATAGCAGTTCAGCACTCTTTTCTTTGTTTCTCTTGCTTCAAGTCTCCTCTTCATCTGTGAGGAAATTGTCCAGCATTAACTGTCATATAGGTGGATTGATATTACATAAAAGTTCAGCACTCTTTTCTTTGTTTCTCTTGCTTCAAGTCTCCTCTTCATCTGTGAGGAAATTGTCCAGCATTCATTGCCATATAGAAGGATTGATATTACATAGCAGTTCAGCACTCTTTTCTTTGTTTCTCTTGCTTCAAGTCTCCTCTTTATCTGTGAGGAAATTGTCCAGCATTCACTGCCATATAGGAGGATTGATATTACATAGCAGTTCAGCACTCTTTTCTTTGTTTCTCTTGCTTCAAGTCTCCTCTTCATCTGTGAGGAAATTGTCCAGCATTCACTGCCATATAGGAGGATTGATATTACATAACAGTTCAGCACTCATTTCTTTGTTTCTCTTGCTTCAAGTCTCCTCTTCATCTGTGAGGAAATTGTCCAGCATTCACTGCCATATTGGAGGATTGATATTACATAGCAGTTCAGCACTCTTTTCTTTGTTTCTCTTGCTTCAAGTCTCCTCTTTATCTGTGAGGAAATTGTCCAGCATTCACTGCCATATAGGAGGATTGATATTACATAGCAGTTCAGCACTCTTTTCTTTGTTTCTCTTGCTTCAAGTCTCCTCTTCATCTGTGAGGAAATTGTCCAGCATTCACGGCCATATAGGAGGATTGATATTACATAACAGTTCAGCACTCATTTCTTTGTTTCTCTTGCTTCAAGTCTCCTCTTCATCTGTGAGGAAATTGTCCAGCATTCACTGCCATATAGGAGGATTGATATTACATAGCAGTTCAGCACTCTTTTCTTTGTTTCTCTTTGCTTCAAGTCTCCTCTTTATCTGTGAGGAAATTGTCCAGCATTCACTGCCATATAGGAGGATTGATATTACATAGCAGTTCAGCACTCTTTTCTTTGTTTCTCTTGCTTCAAGTCTCCTCTTCATCTGTGAGGAAATTGTCCAGCATTCACGGCCATATAGGAGGATTGATATTACATAGCAGTTCAGCACTCATTTTCTTTGTTTCTCTTGCTTCAAGTCTCCTCTTCATCTGTGAGGAAATTGTCCAGCATTCACTGCCATATAGAAGGATTGATATTACATAGCAGTTCAGCACTCATTTTCTTTGTTTCTCTTGCTTCAAGTCTCCTCTTTATCTGTGAGGAATTGTCCAGCATTCACTGCCATATAGAAGGATTGATATTACATAGCAGTTCAGCACTCTTTTCTTTGTTTCTCTTGCTTCAAGTCTCCTCTTCATCTGTGAGGAAATTGTCCAGCATTCACGGCCATATAGGAGGATTGATATTACATAACAGTTCAGCACTCATTTCTTTGTTTCTCTTGCTTCAAGTCTCCTCTTCATCTGTGAGGAAATTGTCCAGCATTCACTGCCATATAGAAGGATTGATATTACATAGCAGTTCAGCACTCTTTTCTTTGTTTCTCTTGCTTCAAGTCTCCTATTCATCTGTGAGGAAATTGTCCAGCATTCACGGCCATATAGGAGAATTGATATTACATAGCAGTTCAGCACTCTTTTCTTTGTTTCTCTTGCTTCAAGTCTCCTCTTCATCTGTGAGGAAATTGTCCAGCATTAACTGTCATATAGGAGGATTGATATTACATAACAGTTCAGCACTCTTTTCTTTGTTTCTCTTGCTTCAAGTCTCCTCTTCATCTGTGAGGAAATTGTCCAGCATTCACTGCCATATAGAAGGATTGATATTACATAGCAGTTCAGCACTCTTTTCTTTGTTTCTCTTGCTTCAAGTCTCCTCTTTATCTGTGAGGAAATTGTCCAGCATCCACTGCCATATAGAAGGATTGATATTACATAGCAGTTCAGCACTCTTTTCTTTGTTTCTCTTGCTTCAAGTCTCCTCTTCATCTGTGAGGAAATTGTCCAGCATTCACTGCCATATAGGAGGATTGATATTACATAGCAGTTCAGCACTCTTTTCTTTGTTTCTCTTGCTTCAAGTCTCCTCTTCATCTGTGAGGAAATTGTCCATCATTCACTGCCATATAGGAGGATTGATATTACATAGCAGTTCAGCACTTTTTATGTGATATTTTAAATTAAAGACATCTCACATTCGCTTCAGGTATGTCCATCATATCTGAGGATATTTTCCAGCGTTGCCTGGCATATACTAAATAAGATGTAGTATAGCCGTTCATCACGCATTGTTCATTTTCCTATATCATCATACTTCGCTTAGTTTCTGGAGGACATCTTTCGACTTTCCTACGCTCTTTAATGTCTCACCTGTCGTTTTCTTATAGTTTTCATTAGTTTCCTTACAATTCCGAATCTCGTTAAATCTTCCTCTTATCTCACATGCTCTCTCTATGGCATTCTAAGCATTCCTCGATATTCTTATGCTCTTTGGAATTTCCATGTTATATTTTCCGATCTCTGTTAGTACAGTACACAGTTTTATTTCTACATATATTTAATTATGATATACCCAGTACTTACACCCTTGTGCAAATTAATAGCAACAACCGCTTTAGTTTCCTTTCTT
>CAHIKZ030004759.1:875000-925000 GCA_903632075.3 Acanthosepion pharaonis | reverse complement strand
TCTCGCCTGATCAATTACGACTGAATAGTGAGTTCGATCCTCACTGGGTGCCCCATAGTTCGGCCTTGTGCAACGTCTACATTACGCTTAGAAAATTCCGACGGAGCACTTCGACGTGACGTAATGGCGAACAAGCTTGTCTCACTAGATGAATTACTACTGAATAGTGAGTTTTGGTTCTCACTGGGTGCCTCACACTTCGGTTTTGTGCAAGATCTGATCAACACTTTGAAAATCTCCTTTACCCTGCGAAAGGCATACGGAGTCAAGTTTCTTTCTAATGCTTCCCAGCTATGGGTAAAATATGAATCCAGACAGGGGATTAGAAAAGTCTTTATTCACAATTAAGAAAGGGGTCTACACTCTTCCCAACATAAAATTACTTAAATTTATTTAAAAACGACCTCAAATGGAAAACGTTTATCTAAATTTAATATAGAATTTCATACAACTACATAAAAAAAATGCGGGTTTTATCAATAAAATAAAAATAACAATCTTAAACCTTGTTGAGATATTGAGTGTTTCCTCGTGCGTGTATTGAAATAAGGACAAACACATACGTAGGGAAAAATACTGGTATATCTGAAGAGGTATTTACAACAGAGAGATTAGTAGTCAAACGAACGCAGGTTAGTCAGTAAGAATCAGAAAGAGTATAAAGTCCAACTGTATCTTCCGGTAGAGACGGAAGTGTGATGGTCACCTGATCTTCCCAGAACTCTATAGAACTGTCCTATTAGTAGTAGAGAGATCAGTCCATTCTGATGAGAAGGTGGGTGCGCCCCAACAAATCTGAAGCAGTATTTTACATCATACACTGTATTTTTCTGCTCGCCATCCGCAATCCTCGTAATTCGCTATTTTTTCTCTCCCTTTCACAGCGTGTAACCTCTTGCACACAAGTGGCATCCCCGCTTTGCTTGGGGTGAACTCATCAGAAGAAAATATATATGACTATAAAATGGCAAATTAACATCAATCGCCATCTTCTGAATTCGGTTCATCTTTTGTCCTTTCCTTAATCCTCGCTATTCTAAGTATTCTCTTTTCATTTTCTCACCCTGTAAACCCCGGCGCACTCGTGCAGTCAGTTTGTTAATTCCTGTTCTTTTATTCTACTCCTCCTCCTTGATGTGTAACCATTGGATTTTGTTTAATTTGACGCATTAATTTCCTCGAAGATCTTAATGAAATCTTCCGTGGGACACCTGTTCTTCTTTGGCTTTCAACACTTTCGAGTTTTTTATAACTAAAAATGAAGTAATGATAGTAAATAGAATATTCAGCTTGTCTGATATCATCCTGTAAGTTTCAGCTTCTTTCCAGAGCTTAACATCAGTACTTTTTTAGGAAATTGTCAATTCTTTACCACTTGCAATGATGATAACCTTCTTGGACGAATATTTATTACAGAATGCTCCGTTTGTATTTTTTGACTAAAAATAACCACTAAAAACATTATTGAAACATTCTAGAATAATTGAAATTCGAAAGTTTTAAAATCTAAAATTTGAATTGTACAAATCAGTTTTTTAGCCCATTATAATCGGTAAATGGGATTTATTTTTCTTAAATCAATTTTTTTGTTTCCTATGCAAATTTAGTTATTATGCATCAGTGTATACTTAATTATATGAAAAGTATGTTTATTCATCAGCTGGAAATACAATAAAATAAAAATTCATATGGAATACGAATAATTTTCCCCACTGTATATATATATATATATATATATATATATATATCTAAAAAATCGTCGTGGCCTTACTATTGAGCATGAAAACAAGACTCAATCTTCAGATATATATATATATATCTTCAGTTTTATATATATATATATATATATCTTCACTTTTATATATATATTCATATTTATATAAATATCGTTTATTTATTTATATATATATATATATATATCTTACTTTTGCGTATCTATATATATATATATTTTATTTATGAAACATATATATATCGCCTTTAAGTGTTATATATATCTTCACTTTTTATATATATATATATATATATATATATATTTTATATATATATATTTATATATATATATATATATATATATATATTTTATATATATATATATATATATATATATTATATATCTTCACTTTTATTTATATATATATATTTTCACTTTATATATATATATATATATATCTTCACTTTTATATATATATATATATATATATATTCACTTTATATATATATATATATATATATATCTTACTTTCATATCTTCACTTTTTATATATATATATATAGCGACAGTCTTGTTTCATGCTAGACGCAATAGACGCAGGCCACGACGATTGCATCTAGCATGAAACAGACTGTCGCCTCTAAGTTTTGACTTCGATGTTCACTTTTATATTTACACCCGCTCTATCTCTGATTTTGAGCACTTTATCCCATAAATATAGCGCATCTTAAGACTATATTTCTTCATGCGTCTATGTGTGATCAGATATTGTTTTTGCGCTTCCATAGTTTTCATCCGATTTTGCTGAAATATTTTTTGTTTGATAGAGAATTCTTCAGTGCCGGTTTTGAGTCCAAATTGCACATTCCCCTTCTCTTGGTCAAGCAAATAATCTCTCAAGATAGGTTCCCTTTTTCGTCACATAAAGCCTGTTACTACAGTTTTAAGACGTTGCTATCATTGTCGTTTATAGCCTTTCCCAATCTAAATTTTTTTATTGTCTTGCTAGTTTTTGCATTGCATTCACCGTAGTTTATTACTCAACATTTATTTTTACAACTTTTTGTCTACCGAACGCTCTTTTGTGGCCGATCGGTAAGGCAGGTCAGCCTAAATGACGGTTCCGTATAGGATGGGTTCGAATCTGTCAAAGGACGAATATTTTCTATGAAAATTTCTCGGACATTCAGGTCGTGGTAATGTTATTTAATACTGTTTATTATAAACAGAGCATTTACTAAATATTTGTATCTATAAAAAGGACGTTAAACCTAAAATGTCTTTTTAATATATATATATATATATATATATATATATATATATATATAAATAAAATTTATATATATATATATAATAAAATAGAATTTATATATATATATATATATATATAAAATAGAATTTATATATATATATATATATATATATATATATATAATATAATAAATTTATATATATATATATATAATAAATAGAATATATATATATATAATAAATAGAATATATATATATATATATATATAATAAATAGAATATATATATATATATATAATATATATATATAATAAATATATATATAATATAAATAGAATATATATATATATATATATATATATATATAAAAATAGAATATATATATATATATATATATATATAAATAAATAGAATATATATATATATATATATAAATAAATATATATATATATAATAAATAGAATATATATATATATATATATATATATATATATATATAATAGAATTTATATATATATATATATATATATAATAAATAGAATTTATATATATATATATATATATATAATAAATAAATTTATATATATATATATATATATATATATATATATACCGGCTGTAACAGCAGATTTGTTCAATTGATAGATTATTGCTTTGAACCGTTGTATCTTAGAACTGATTAAAGATATCTTACTGGAATTCTTTCGTTGTTCTTATAACACTATTGGTCTCTACTTTGAACAATAACAATGTATTTAGATCTAAGTTCAAATGATGATCTCGCTTGCTGTTTTGACACCCGATCCAGATTTCCTGTCTGTTATTCACCGTTCTCGTCATGGTTCTTGAATTGACTTTGAAGACAGAAACCAGATTATGAATTTTGGTTCCATTACTGAAGGCCTGATGATCTCACCATTACTCAGTTGGCAAAATAGGATTGTTACCTGTTATCTTTCTAGCTAAATAACTCAAAGAGTTTTTCAGTGATTCTCACAAAAAATGGTGTCAAGAAACTGAATTGGTTTAGTTATTTTTTTTTTTTTTTTTTAGATATTAAACATTCTGTGGCATGGACAATTATATTATGCTATATAAGTTCTGATGGATAAATTGTCTAAATTACGCAAAAATAAAAATAACACCGACATCTCATTTTAACAGATATATTTAGCAAAATAATACAAAAATACATTGAAGTGTTAAAGAGTAAATTTATTCAATAAAATCGCCATTGTCTTCAATCACAGCCTCCAGGCGACTTCGGAATCTCCTGCAACTCTTCTGGGTGTTCTTGTTTTATAGGTGATAATTGCCTTCAAATCATCGTTGGTGTTACTAAGAGATTTGTAGGTCTCTCGCTCTGAAATGTTCGTATTGGAAATTCCGGCGCAAATGCCAAACAGCATGCCGTTTCCAAATGTCTAGCAGAGTGAATTGGATCATAGTGCACTTTTTCTCACAGACGGTGACCATCTGACCCTAGAATCGTGTGCAGTCAATAAAATCAAAAACAAAACGAGCGCCCACGATATAATATATATATATATATATATATATATATATATATATATACATATACATATATATATATATATATATGTGAAGAAAAATACAGAAAAACAAACAAAAATTTTAACATGCAATTATGCTGTATTAATGTTAATATAAAGTCGACGTCGGACGTTTCAATCTATTTAAGACCATCTTCATGGACATTTTCATTTAAACATAATTAACATTAGAACATATAAAAATTTAACACAAAAGACGATGGACATAAGAGCACAACTAATCCAAACAGATAACTGAAATTTTATATAAGATCAGCATTCCGTTTAAATATGATCACGTCGTCATCACGTGGGCGATGTTGTGAAAACGTATTCGAAGATGATTTCCAAATAATAAAATATTAAAAGTCGATTGAACTATTTTATATAAACAGTTCAAGAAACCTTCCGTTGAATATAGGAATACGTAGAGAGCAATAGGTTCTTATATCTTCATACAAGCTTGAAGTCCTTTCGTTACAAAGCAAATCAAAATGATTTCAAAAACGATGGAACAGTTCTAAAAAACAGTTCGATAATAAATCCTTTCCTTACTTGATCAATAGATTCATATATTCTCCTCCAAGCTTGAAGTCTTCCATGTTATAAAGTAAATTCAGGTTTATATTTCCAGTAGACAGTATGTATATATATTTAAAGATATTTTTGTAGGTACAAAATTTAATGATCGAAATAAAAGTATAAAAATTACGAGACATATTAAAAACGGGCGAAGCAACCGGTTTCGCACCCGCTCTTCAGGCTTCAACGGGAGATTTAATTTAAAATTAGCACAGAAAAATGTAGAATAAAAGGAAGATGTGGGATGAAGAAATATATATATATCTAAAGGAACTAGAGACAAATGACAGTGAGCCCAACAAACACTCACGTTGTTTACACAAAGAAGGCTTATGGGACCCGATGTAAGTGCCTCCAGAACCTTTAGATGAAATAAAGAGTGTGACCGGGACAACACGGTGAACCAGTCAGCATTAGTATTTAGTCACCCCCCTACGAGAGTATCATGTGGCACAAGGCCGGTTTAACGTGGGATCTCCGAGCCCGTGTGCTCGGCCAAAAATATGCCCTTTGATCCGTATAAACGGGTACAGGGTCGGTTTACCTCCCCGAAAGAGGCTCCGCCCTTCGGCGTAGACTCGTTCGGGTTCCTCTCCACCCGAAGGCAGAGAGTTCAACCGATCAGCCGGTCGTCCGACTTCAGACTGAAGCAGTCAGCACTAAATTTGGCTGCACAATCTCTGTTCTTTAACAGGTGTTTGCATATGGCGGAACCATAGGTGTTTGGGACAAAAATTAGAAAGCACACCTTGCCGTTGAATGGACTCGTCCCGAACACCGATGTTTCCGCCATTTCGTAGTGTGTGACGTCTTTTTTACATTTGGATACGCATCGAGCAGACATGAATGTTCGAGGGAAATTCTGGGATGTTTGTCATTTAAAAGCAGTGAAATCGACTTTGCTAACCAGACACTCCCCTGTAGCTAAATTGGTATAGCACGTCGGGATATGCGAACATTCCGTGTAGGATACAGGTTCGATTCCTCTCGGGGGACACATATTTTCTATGAAAATTTCTCGGACTTTCAGGTCGGTAAATGTTGTCTATAGAGTTTATTATAAACAGAGCATTTACTTGAATATCTTTATCTATAAAAAGAACATATAAACAGAAGATACCTTTAATCTCTCTCTCTCACTATATATATATATATATATATATATATATATATATATATATATAAAATAGTCTTCCCATCGTTAACATTTAATTTGCACGGAAAGTTTTAAAAGCATATTTGAATGAACCTTTCATTAATATTATTTATCCTTAATGGATATTTTAAAACTTTCTCTATCTAAAAGCAACGTTTCTGTTGATCAAGTAGTTTTTTCCCGAAATTCATCGTGTTTCTATAGAAACAATTTTCATCTGCTTTGTTAAAATTATGCTGGATGTTTGCAGAAAAACATCAGTTTGTTTAAGTTAAAGAAAAAAGTAAAATAAAATGTTATTTTCTTATTAAACTAAATGAACATCGTTACCTTCGGACATTGGCACTGCAGCATTCGTAGTAACTATTATTTTTGTCTGACATTACACAATACAGTGTAACCCGGATATAAGAGAGTTGTCGGGACCGGAGAAAAAGTCTCTTATATCCGGGTTTGGTCTATTTTATATACATTAACACAGGCTCTAATTTGGGACCATAGACAATCTCTCTTATATCAGGGTTTTTCTTATATCCGGGTTACACTGTACTACAAAGTAGTCGAGCGAAACCGTAAAAAAAATTTTTTAAAATGGTTTTATTATTTCGGTATTTTCAGGCGATTCTGGCTAAGTAAGTTCCTAACTGTTTATTGTTTAAAAAGAAATAAATGTACAACGCGAAGCAAATATAAGGTGAGAAGAGAAATAAGGTTATTGAAATTGTATTGGAGGTGTGGGTATATAAAATGTACTTATTTTCATCCCGGTTTGTATTAAGTCGAAAGGAACATTTTAGTGTCTATGCATCGTGTCATTATTTCCAAAGCTTTTTTTTCTGGTCTGGAAAGTTATCATTATTAAGATTTCTTCCTGGCAAAGATTGTAGATATCACTACGATTGCTGTAAGTTTAAAAATATTTCCCAATTGGCTATCGGACCTTTTTTAGTTGTTCCTTTAATTTCCACACATGTGTGCATCATTATGCTTGTTGATTATTTGCATGTTGAATTGGGAAAGTTTTTACGTATATATCGTTTGTTTTAGATAAACGCACGATAGACCCGATAAAGGTTGGCGATGCAGTCTTGTTATTAGCAAACTCTCGAAGTACTTTCACCGTGTGGCATTACTAAAATCAAAGTTATGGCTAGTTTTGTTTCTGTGCTTTATGAGTTTGAATGGTTGTCTAAATATAAATCTGTTTTGTGTCCGTTGATACAGGCGTTTAGATCACGTGATGTCTTCCCTATATAAAGGTTCTTTTCTTTTTTTTTTTTTTTAAATTATAAATCGAGTTTGGTACGTTTCGGTTTAACCCAGATGACGTCGGTGATTCGGCGTCAGAAAAATAATACGACTATTCAGCACAGCTGTTTAGGCGTTGGATTGTTTCGACGTCAGTCTTTGACAGGAGGCACCAGTCTCCAAGCCAAAAGTGTATAAAAAGCCTTGACAACAACCAACTTTAAATATGACTTTTTATTCATTTAGGGAATTAAGGATCCTATTAAAACACTAATGGAAAAATGTAAATTAAAAACTTAAATTAAAAATATTGTATTTAAAAAATATTAAAAAACTTAGTAAAGCTATTTAATCTTAGAAATTAATTTTTCATTTCATAATTACGGACAGCAGCCTTCAGGAATTCAGTAGGATTTGATGGGTCAGCTTCCATTATGACTTTTTTTTATTCGTTCGTCAGCATCTCTATATATTTTTTTAGCTTTATTTTTTTTTTTAATTTTTTGTGGGGTGGGGGATATCCAGTGGTCAACTTTACAAGAAATGCATCACTTAGGAAATATAATATTAAAATGCCTCCAACTACTTTTTCTTAAACTGGACTATTCAAGCATATTACGACGAAGTACTAAGAGAGAGAGAAAGGCAGGCAGAGAGAAAGAGTTAAAAAGAGAGAGAGAAAGGAAAAGAGAGAGAGAAAGGAAGAAAGAAAAAGAGAAAGAAAGAAAGAAAGAGAGAGAAAAAGAGAGAAAGAGAGAGAAAGAAAAAGAGAGAAAGAGAGAAAGAAAAAGAGAGAAAGAAAAAGAGAGAGAGAAAGAAAGAAAAAGAGAGAGAAAGAAAGAAAAAGAGAGAAAGAAAGAAAGAAAAAGAGAGAAAGAAAGAGAAAGAAAGAAAAAGAGAGAAAGAAAGAAAGAAAATTGACTATAGCGGTAAAGTAGTAGCCTGACACCTAATCGTCTCTCGAAATATTCTTACGCCGAACTAACAACGCCGGAATGTCCTGTTTTCTTTTGATAAGTACCGGCATATGCATTTGTGTTAGAATTCTATCTCCTATTCTCAAGTATTATACACAAAAAGCTACAGAATAAACACGCCAATGTATATATTAAATTTTCTCTTAACCTTCGTTCTTTCGTTTTTAACAGTGTCCCACAACGGAAAGAACTTTTGCGCGTAGCCTTTTTATCTATACCTACTTGTCAATGTTATATAGCAAAACTAATTTAACTTGCCGGAAAATAATGATTGAAGAACACGGTAAAATAAAGAGCGTAAATATACCCACATCACCAGACAGTATTACTTAGTCGGGTAATGGCTATCGGCTGGAGAAGACAACATTCAATTTATAATACGCCATTTTAAAGTAAATGGTTAAAGAAGTTACAGAAATGTGGCATATTGCCAAAGAGTATTGGGAGGGATGACTGGAGAGGAGGAAGATGTGCATTATTGCATCTTTAACTGATCGTTGCATTCAGACAGAAGAATTCTTTCGCATAGCAATCAAAAAAACATGTCTGTATAAATATAATAAAACCGGAAAGATAATTTTGTTTTACATTATAATTTAAAATTTCCCCACTTTTGCTGATGAAAGCCGAAGAGGGAAAAAAGGGCAGACGAGAAAAAGAGAAAAGTAAGAGAGAAGAATAAAGGAAAGGACTGAAGAGAAGAACAGAAAGAGAAGTAAAAAAAAAAAAAAAAAAAGGGGGGGGAAAAAGTAAAAGGGGGGGGAAGAGAGTAAGAAAAGTAAAAGAGGGGGAAAAAAAGAGAAGAAAAGTAAAAGAGGGGGAAAGAGAGTAAGAAAAGTAAAAGAGGGGGGAAAAGAGTAAGAAATGTAAAAGAGAGGTAACAAAGAGTAAGAAAAGTAAAAGAGGGGGAAAAGAGTAAGAAAATTAAAAGAGGGGAAAATAGAGAGTAAGAAAAGTAAAAGAGGGGGAAAAAGAGAGTAACAAAAGTAAAAGAGAGGGAAAGAGTAACAAAAGTAAAAAGAGGGGAAAAGAGTAAGAAAAAAGGAGAAAAGTAAATGTAAAGGTGGGAAATGGAAAAGTAAATAGAAAAGGAGGGAAAAAAGAAAGAAAAATTGAAAAACGAAAAAATAAAGGAAAAAACAAAAAGGAATAAAGAAAAGTAAGGCGGGGAAAGGAGAAAGAGAAATAAAAGGAAAAAGAGAAAGATAAAAAAGAAAAAGAGAAAAAGAAAAGTACAGGAAAAAAGAAAAAAGAAAGAAAAAGGGGAAAAAAGTAAAGGGTTTGGTTTAGTTTTACGGCATATCAACGTAAATGGGTTCTTTAATGCCGACGAAATTTTTATTACTGGTAATATTTTTTTTTAATCTCTTTCTGGTAAAATTTTTCCTTCAAAAATTCCATTTCTGGTAATAATTTTCTATCAAAAATGTATCGCTGGTAATATTTTTCTTTTTTTTCAAAAAATTTATAGCAGGCAAATTAAAGCAAGTATATTTCCAAAAATGCATTGCTGGTAACATTTGGTTTTTCAAAAATGCACTGATGGCAACATTTTGTTTTCAAAAATGCATTGCTGGTAATAATTTTTTTACAAAGTATTTCTGGTATTAAATCCTATTTTTACACTTTCATAGTTTTTTGACCCCAGTTACAATTCCATTGAATAAGGTTTTGCATCTTGATTTATGCATTATGAATTATAAATTTTTACATGTCCATTTTAATTTATATATATATATATATATATATATATATATATATGGGTGAAGTGTCTATCATTTCTATATTCTTCAGACTATTAGTGTTTTGTTTCTTGTTGTTTTCTTCTTTGAACTTCTTTTGTTTCTACTTTTTTGTTTAATTTTGCTCCCTTAGTTTTACCATTTAGTTCTTTTAATGAACTTTGTCTAGATGATGATCTTCCCCTTGTTTGGGATGGGCTCAAGATTTGTTCCTATATGTCCATTTCCTTGGTTCTTCAATAACCATTTCGTTATTTTTATTTATTTATTTTTTTGTACCTTTTCATTCTCTTGAGAAGGTTTTGATGTTTCTATTTCTTGGATTTTATTTTTTTCGTTTTGATTTTTCGGGTATAATAGTCTTGTAGATATAGAGTCATTTTTGTTTACGGTTGACAGTATAGGTTTTTGTTTTTCCATTAGGTTCTTTAATGATCTTTGTATAGATGATGACCATTCCCTTGTTTGTGATGGGCTAAAGTTTTGTTCCTCTATGTCAATTTCTCTTGATTCTTCACTAAAAGTTGACTTTTTTTTATGTACCTTTTGATTCTCATGATGATATTTAGAGGTTTCTATTTCTTGCATTTTTATACTTTGGTTTAGAATTTTCAGATTTAATTGTTTTGTACATGTAGAAACTTTTTTGTTTGAGGTTGACGTGACAGGATTTTTTTTTTGTCTATGGGCGTTTGATTTATGAGGGATATGCTACATTTTTTTTTAGTTCTACTAAACTTTTTAATTCGTAAATAAGAGTTATAAGATCTTGGCTTAATGCATTGTTTTCTTAGATGACTTTTTGTCGATTTGATATTTTAGTGATATTTGCATATGATGCTTGAAGGGAATTAGATTCAACCTGTTTCCTGGCTTCTTGGAATGAGATATTTTGTGTATATTTTATTCTAATTATTTCCGTTTCCAAATGTTACACTCTTTAGAGTCTGCTGAATTCTTTTTCTTTACAGTTTGGACATAAAGGAGGCCTTTCCCAATGTGATTCTTCATGCTAAGTTTCTGGTTCCCCACACCTTCGACAAACTGATGTTCTCATACAAACATTTTGAAGATGACCAAATTTATGACATTTATAACATCTATGGGGATTAGGAATGTATGGCTCTACCTTGGCTATTGTGTAACCTTATCTTTATTTCTTTTGGTAGAGTCGGTTTGTCGAATATCAAAATATATGTATTGGTGTTTATTCCAGTGTCATTTCTTTTTACTTGCATTCTTTTTACGTCCGTTACTCCTTGCTTTTTTAGGGTGTCATCATTTTCAATTTCTTCTGATGAACAAAGTGACAGTTCTGAGCATTTTATTCCTCCTTTTGATGAATTAAGGAATTGATGGGGGTAGGCCTTAACTTTGTTGTTCTCAATTTGCTTGATTTTTAACCATTTGTCTGCATCTTTTTGGGATATCACTTGAATTAATAGAGTATTATTTTTCTTTATATTTTTTAACAGATTGTGGTTTGATCAGGTCTGAAATAACCCTTTACAACACGAAAGGAGACTCCTTTGATATATCACCCTCTACAGCAATGAAAGTTGGAAATTGATTTTTTTTCTATTTCATTTTCACTTTCAGAAGTCTCATATGGTCTCTTGGTTCGCTTTTAAGAAGTAGCCATATAATTTTAATTTTTGTATTTACTGTCTGTGCTCCCTGCCCAATTCGGAGTTCCTTAAGGGACGCTATCAGGGCGGGAACTAATCCCATTCGCCCTAATCCGTCAGGGCTACACTGACAGTATAGTTGTGATGAGAGTGGATATGAGCACCTGCATCCCCCACCATATCTATCCAAGTATAGTATGATGTAAGGTTTCGTGGCCCTGTTGGACCCATTATCTATCATCCCAACTAACCCTTGCCACTATGTGACTAGCCGATTGGAATGGACTGGGCTATTTCATCCGCCCGTCTATCCCAGGTAGGGACAGAAGTGACGTGTTGTGGAAACCCCTGGTCATTTTACACCAGATCAGGAGTCACTCAGTCACCAGGACTCCGTCCCCCGGCATGCCACCCACAGCAAACGGATGGCCCCATTTAGGGGAAATTTTATTTTTTTGAAATTGGGTTTTGTGAATGTGCACTTTATATGCTGCAATTTGTATTGATGGTATTATTATTACAAAAAAAAAAAAAATCCAGATCAAGGGAGGTGGAAAACTATTTACCCATAGCCGGGACCCTAACGTGTGCTACCACCCAAGGTCAGGGTGGACCCCCGGGAACAACAGCAACTAAGAGGCGGTTTCACGCTCCTCAAAACCTACCGATGAGAGGCCTTGCTGCTGGATGTAGTTACTCGTCATACCCAGGACAAGAAAAAGTAAAGGGAATAAAAGGGAAGTGAAAGAAAAGTAAAGGAGAGAAAGAAAAAAAAAGAAATGGGGTAAAAGAAAAGAGGAAAAATATAAAAAGAGAAGGGGGAAAATAGGAAGAAAAAAAAGAGAATTAAATATATACGACAAAATGAGAAAGATAATTAAATGGGAAAAAGAGAAAGAAAAAGAAAAGAAGTAAAAATAAAGAGAAAAGAAAAATAACGATGAAGGAAAACATGGAAGCCTTGTAAAATAAACCACTCGATACGTAATTAAAAGTGTAATTAAGCCCATACCCTTTATTATTAACTATAGATTTTCCTCGTTCTACCAACCACATCACGAGATATCTCTATACTGCCCGGCCCACGTATTACACTCACAATAACTTTGTTACCATATTTAGGAAACATCGATATAATCTACCACCCTATTTCCACGTGGCCTTAACGATGGGATAACATAAAATGAGGATTATAATCACCATTTTCCTTTTAGAATTTCTTGATTTCTGCTTCTTAATCTTGCTAGTTTCATAACTAAAATATCCTGGGAGACATCGTTAAATTTGGCGAAACAGCTAATACTGTATTTATAGTCAGTAGTGCCCTTGAGGTTTCATCCCACTACGATATATATATATATATATATATAAAATGGACTCTCCTGTCGGTTTCGACGTATGAGGATCTGACATCTAATTGATTCAGTTATGAAATTTTGTACGATAATCTTAAGTGGCATTTAAGAACCTCTAGGGAGTTACAAAGAAGGCCACATATGGAGCAAGTGTGAGGATTGTGAGATGAGATCACTGTTAGATTAGCTGACCTTTGAGATCTTGCTCTCGCTTCTTGAAGATGATTCAGACAAGCAGATTGAAAATTGCTGAGTCCACTCCATTCTACCCGCTCCAAGGCTAAGCGCTCAAGGATGTTATGTGGTATATTGACTGCTGACAAGTTGCTTTTTAGCTTGTCTTTGTGCGTGCGTGTATATATATATATATATATATATATATATATATATATATATATATATATATATATATATATATATATATATAGCTAAGATTTGTGACGTACGGTGGCTGTTAATACTTAAGTATGACTCAAGACTTCAATGTAAAATAGAACAATATTTAATTATAACCGCAAATTAAATACTTAAGAACATGGATGTAAAAGTCAACCAAAGATAATTAACCATTTCAGTGAATACTTTGTTAGTAGATCGGCTCGGCTTAACGTCCGGTAAATCTTAAATCAAAACCCAAATCATCGACGCACAATAATTCACACTAATTCGACTGGATAGTTCCAATCAATAATCACTGAGTAATCAACTCAGTCAGTAGCCTGACATCGCTATTTATACACCTGTCCAGAGTGTCACGCTCGAACCTTGATGCTGGTAGTTACTAATTTCCTTCCTATATGACACAAACTGACTCACTCTTAAAGCTACAAAATTAGTTTGTGTACCATTATAATATTATTTAACATAGTCAAATATACTAGTATGCTTTAAATACCCAAACATACTGAAACATTTTCAGTAAGAATTAAAAAGCAAAGACAAATAGGGAAACATGTAAAAATTCTTTATTCTCTGAAAATAAAACTTACAGAGTAAGTTTTCTTTTTTTTTTTTTTTCAATGACATCGTCAGTTTTCGCCCTATATACAGTAGATAGGCCAGGATATATGACATAATTTAAGTTACTCGAAATCGAAAAGAACCTCCAACTGAATACTGCCTGACATTAAAATCACTTATTTCACAACCCCATAAGCATTTTTACAGCGGACACAAAAGTGCTGCCCGCATAAAAACGCCGACTGGGTTGGACCGCCTCCCCTCTACCGACTACTAACAATCACGAAAGTCTCCATTTCACTGAAGCAGAGGCGAAACGTATGAGAACATTATCACCTTCATTTTTTGATTTTTCATTTATTTTTTTTTTTTTTTTTTACTAGCAGCATGGCCCGGCGTTGCCCGTGTATGATTCAAAAATCGTACGACGACTCATCCAGCTATCGCTATCACTTGACTTAAAATAGTTTTGCCCTTCCTTGCCTTCAAAGAAGTGACCTTTGCCGTGCTGATGTTGCTACATGCCTTACTTCTTGCCTATCTCACATTTTCTAAGCGCTACACTAAGCATTAAATCTGTTACGAAAAAAAGAACTAAACAAAATAAACACAAAACGACTCGTAACTGGAAAAACCGAATGAAAAAAAAAAAAAAGAATGTTAAATACTTTTTCACACCCAACCCAGTTCTGCGGAATCAGAATCAACGTTGAGTTTAAGCAAGCGAATGAGCCAAGTGGAGTAAAGTGCCATGCAGATTTAAATTTTTCCCACTTGTGACGAATGCAGCTATCGATTTTTTTTGCATGCTAGCACGCTAGTTATAATTCGTGTCAGTCAGCTGTTTGCTCTCACGCTGGCCAATAGAATCTTCCTGCCTATTCGTGGCAGCCTCTCACTCTGGCCAGTAGAAAATGCCCGCAAAGTACATGAAAACTGCTGTAGAAGCATGAAAAAATCGATTATTTCCACTATCGATGTGAGTTGGGAATTTGCCAAGTCGGTCTTCGCCTTCCCGCTAACTTGGAGCATGTACATGTAAAATATGGTGCAAATCCGTCGAAAATTGCGATCGTGTATTCGTTACACACACAGCTTTTTATAGATAGAGATGCTTCCTCCCTCCACAAAAAAACAAACAGTATCTCATAGCATCCATTTTCTTGTAATCTAAATGTTACATTACTTATCTAAGGTAACAGCGTTCAACGAACTTACAGAGGAACAATCAGGAGAAAGTTAATCAGTAAAAGAATTCAACAATTATCGGATATGTAATGAAGAAAAAAAAGCTTGGAAATTTTAACACTCACAGGACCTAGAAATCTAGAGGGAAGCAACGTATAACTCCAGTGTTTATGTAAATCAATGGATGAGCAAAAAAGCTGGGGCGGTTGTCCTTTCGTGTGATGACGAGCATCTCTAGTGAAGTAACCTCTAAACCACGGAGCTTCTCTATGGATTCCCACTTTCACTACCGTTATTGCTCGTTTGCTAGAGGTCCTGTTTTGGATACCGTTATTTATTGCTGTATAACTACAGTTATTGTGGGACAAGGTCAAACCAAAAAGGTGGAATGGGTTGAGGCTGGTTTACACTATCCGTGACCTAGCTCATCAGATTCACGATCCATTTATTCATTAATATTTACTCATTCACCACAAATGCCTCATCATTCAATACTACATACCCCACACATTCACATAAAATCTACAACACGTGCCAAGACATAAAAATCCTAAAATATTGATACCATGGGTGTTAGTAAGACTCTGGCAAATGTCCGATATACGTTCGATTGAATAGAGAGGGATGCGCCCTGGCAAATGCGCGGTATACGTTGATTTGAATCGAGTGGGACGCGCCCTGGCAAATGCGCGGTATACGTTGATTTGAATCGAGTGGGACGCGCCCTGGCAAATGCGCGGTATCCGTTGGTTTGAATCGAAAGGGACGCACCCTGGCAAATGCGCGGTATCCATTGGATTGAATCGAAAAGGACGCGCACTGGCAAATGTCTGGTATACTTTCGATTGAATAGAGGGGGATGCGCCCTGGCAAATGCGCGGTATACGTTGGTTTGAATCGAGTGGGACGCGCCCTGGCAAATGCGCGGTATACGTTGGTTTGAATAGAGACGGACGCGCCCTGGCAAATGCGCGGTGTCCGTTTCGTTGAATCGAGAGGGACGCGTCCTGGCAAATAAATAGTGTACGTTTCATTAAATGTCTGCTGCGTTGGTAGGGGGGGTATTTTATTTTGTTTGGAGAAGTCATATGCGAGACCCACAATGGCAGCATTTTATAAACTAATGTCTACTGCTATCTCGAAATCAGCGTAGAGATTTTCTAACTTACAATATGGCAAGTTTCCTGACGAGATTTGAAATGTGTTGAAAGAACGATTTAGCTTTATCTAAACTGGATAATTCCTTTTAACCTCTGAAGGTTATATGATTAAGTCCCTTGTCGAGCGAGGTGTTCCTTAGTCGCCAGTATCGCTATAAGCTATAAATTTTTTTATTTTTTTTATTTTGCAAGTGCGCCCCTGGCATACGCCGTGCAGTTCAAGAACACCCTCGCTTACGCCCTGGAGCGTGTTGTCCTCTCCTCCGGTACATGCCAAAATGCTCGCAATAAGCGCGCGGTGTCTCATTCTCAAAATTGGTCCAAAATGTTGCCACCTGAAATGGCTAAATTTCAAGCAATCCTGGTAGGATTTGGGCAGTCGCTCCACGCCAGTTGTATGTGAGGGCAATGACCCTGATAGGCAGGTCACGTCCCTAACTTTAGCGTATCGCGTCAAGAAATACGGCTGACTGTACTTCGCGATCTTTTCCCTGTTGTATGCATCCAGAGTACAAACGACAGTGCTCAATTCTCCCACTAATTCTGGGATTAAAAATGTTTTGGGAGAACGGTTTAGCTTGGTCTATACTGGTGAGTAGCAGAGCGGAACAATGTTAGCGGAGACTATGAAAAATGGTTGTCAGCGAGTTTATTCATTAAAGGCAGTAAACGGTAATTTCCATAAAACGGGCCAGCACAGCCAGGTAGCAATACAACATTCAAAGTGGGTAATGTGCCAGACTGTGATGACACTTTCGATATCGTCGACAGAGATGTCCTTGTATTCAGCTGTTAATATTATAATTTAACTAGCAGCATGGCCGGCGTTTCCCGTGCTTGATTCAAAAATCGTACGACTCATATAGCAATCGCTATCACTTAAAATTGTCCTTCCTTGCCTTTAAAGGAGTGCCTTTGCCGTGCTGATGTTGCTACATGCCTTACTTCTTGCCTATATCATACTGCCAACCTTTTCTAAAGTCTTTACTAAACATTAAATCTGTTACGAGAAAAAACTAAACAAAATAAACAATACGATCAGCTTAAAAAAAACGGAAAAAAACATTTTTAAGGGTTGACCGATTGTCGATTTGCACTATTTCAGGGAGGGGGTGCTCAGAGTTGAAACTTCACATGGTGACTCCCAATGGCCTCTTCATAAATCCGCTCGATTTTCGCTAAAAACCGACATGCGGTTCAGACGTAATCTGGGCGTATCGGTTTTTGGATTTTATTCCGCGCTGTTTAGGGGTCCGTGGTCATGAAACTTCTGGACAACACTTCTAATGGTAGACTCTAAGAGGGTGTCAAATTTGGTTGAAATGCGATAATTCCTTCTGTAAGCAGAATTTTTTCGATTATCAATTTTTTTCGGAACCTGATTCCGAACTCAAAAATTGGGCTCCGTCATGTCCTTACGGCAGCCATTTGCAAACTTGTGTTGAAAACCGCATCGAAATCGGGTGAGAAATGCAGCCTGGGCGAGGTAACAACGCCCACGACAGACACACAGACAACATAAGAAATATAGATAGTAGATTTGTGACGGAGTTGGACAAGTGATTAAGTATATAAGTGCGTATACACCCAAGTACGCTTAAGCTTGTAAATACAGTGTCACACCCACATTATATAATTTCTCTTTCAACGCTCTATGGGGTATTATCAAGGAGACAGGTATTCTGGTATCGTTCAGGTGAATATCAGTTGAAGAACGCATTTCGGAGGACCGTTGCAACAATCAACAAAGTACAGTTTCGTAAAATATTAAACAGGACATGGCACCTCATCATTTGCTGCCATGAAAATTATGATTTTCATACAGACCTTCTCGATGTATGACAGCGTCAATGAATGCGAATAAACTGAATCCAGTACACGTGTTTTGTATTACTGTATAACTTGTTCTATTGGTCTTTTTGGTTGCGGGTAACAAGGCTTTCGGACCACCCTATAGATAAATAAGGGATGTATTTAGATAGATAGAAAATTAACAGAATCAGATAGATACATTCATACATACACGCAAGGTGGTCCGAAAGTCATGTCAATCTAGACGGATAATGAATGTATTTAGATAGATATGAACATAGATAGGTCCGAAAGTCTTGTCAGCCCAATATAATAAATCAACGTTCTGTGGGAGTGTTATCAAGGAGAGAGTTTTACATGAACGATAGCAGAAAACCCGTCAGCTGAAGGACGGCATTCGGAGAGTCTTTGCAACAATCAACACGGCACAGTTTCGTAAAATAACACACAGGATATGTCGCCGCATCATTTTGTGGCACGAAGATGGTGGTGTTCATACAGAACCTTCTCGATGTGTGACAACGTCAATGAATGTGATTAAACTGAATCCAATACAAGTGCTTTGTATTACTGGATTACTGGTTCTTCATTACATTTTTTTTTTTTGGTAGAGAGTGACAAGACTTTCGGACCACACTTCCTTCTTAGACTGGTTGCTTATCAAAGCTGGAGAACCATTGTACATATCTTAGCCAAATCTGGTGGAAGAGGATTGGAATTTAAAAAATAAAAATGTCATATTCGCCCACGCCCTAAAGATGATCAACCTTAAACTAAATGCTACGTCTAACTTCGTCTAGTATTTTTTTTTTTTTAATAATGATAAAAAAGAACAGTGAAGAATGCCATTCACAAAACGTTAAGTGATAAAAGTTCTTTTATCAAACAGATACCAAAGCTTCAGCCGTAACAACTTCTACTGGATGGTTCAAGTTATTAAAAAAAAAAAAAAAAAATAGCAATATACTAATTTACAGTACCGCGTGTTAAACTATTTTGAAATCTGATGTGAGAGTAAGATCTACTCCACCTTTGAGGAAATCAGATTTTTTGTCATAGTCGAAGCTTTAGATTCACATACAGGGTGCGGCAGAAATTCCTCCCACATAATGGTATGGAATTAGCTTGGTGAAGGCACCATTGTTATTAATGTCTTAACGCTATATGGCAGCAATCTCCGAGGAATATATTTGGAGGATTTTTCTACAGTACCCTGCGTTTACAATAGAGTAAATTTTAAACTAGTGTCAACAAGGTAATATGGAGAAACTCGTACATGTACATATTAGGTTAGCAAAAAATTCGTAAATTTTCAGTTTAAGCGAACGAAAACTTTGGACCACCAAATAGATACCCCAATACGTTAATTACGTTAAGCACAGTAGATTTTAAAATTTGATGAGGTTTCGGCCTTAAAAATAATGTCTGATACTATGAGAGATCTTTAAATAGTGTGTGTGTATGTATATGTGTCTGTATGTATGTGTCTGTAGGTGTGTGTATGTGTGTTCTGGGCTTCCGGAGACAAGTGCAATCTTATTTACTATGAATACAGAAGCAACCGCGAATTATATAATTAACCGTAGGGTTATTTAAAATTAGATTACATGTCTTACTCCGCCATAAAAATGGAAAGAAGCGTTAAGAATTATGGATGGGCAAGTGTTATGTCAGCGGAACTAAGGTGTTACATTCTAGCAGTCGAGAGTCTAGCAGACAAAACGAGGGGAGGGTTGAAGTTTTGTCATTTGTGCAACACCATAAATAAAGGCGAACAAAAAATAAACGGCTGTTTTATATATTCGTGATTTACGCACCTCCAATAAGGGAATACGAATAAACTAAATCTCGATCAAAGAATCTGTGTACCCATCTGGAGAGAGAGAGAGAGAGAGTCACACACGGAGACACACAGACTGACGGACAAAGATTCTCCGTAATTATTATAAGAAAGTAAACGAATATAAAAGACAATCTTTGGATTGGATATGACAATCAGGGAATTAAAACTCAAGTCAGCGTTAAAGATTTAAAAACTTGAAAGGGCATCCACACGAGAGGCACATACAGAGAGAGAGAGAGAGGGGGCACAGACAGAGAGAGAGATGGGGGGGGGGCACAGAGAGAGAGGGGGGCACAGAGAGAGAGAGAGGGGGGGCAGAGAGAGAGAGAGAGAGAGAGAGAGAGAGGGGGGCACAGAGAGAGAGAGAGGGGGGGTACAGAGAGAGAGAGGGGCACAGAGAGAGAGAGAGGGGGGCACAGAGAGAGAGAGGGGGCACAGAGAGAGAGAGAGAGGGGGGCACAGAGAGAGAGAGAGAGAGGGGGGCACCTTAACTTTTACTGGTGCAAGTTCACAAAATCGTTTAGTATTTTCGGCACGACACCACCATATGTGATTTGGCGGTTTATGATCACATGCGCCGCTTGACACTGCAAGTTCAACGGGTCCCTCGGAGTAATCGCCAGCGTTCTCCAACGTGCAAAGTCCATAGCAGAAATCCCTTCACTATTCCTACAATCCAGGTGCGATCCATATTCCATAAGAACAGAGACAACATCACGGAGAATACTATTAGGGGCATGCTTAAGGGCATACATAAGCGGGGTTCGACGGAAATAGTCCTTGGAATCAACATCGGCACCGGCTTTAACTAAGAGGCGGACCAGCGCTAGCGAACCCCACTCAAGTTTCTTACTCGCTTTAATGGCTCGATGTAAGAGAGACTGGAGGGCGACGGTGCGGGGATCTATTTTGACAAGTCTTGAGACCACATCAAAAAGTGTATGTACTTGGTCATCGGAAAGATTGAGGTTTTTGATCTTATGCGCCATGTAGAGAAAGGTATCCACCGTTTCGTTGTAATGACAGTCTTCGACATAAGGCGTTGAAGAGTACTGGTCCTTTCTGAGAATCCACACCTCTCCCGTGATACGCGCTATCATTTCAAATATAGCAAAGCCACCGTTTTTGAAAAAGCTCTCCGAATCGCCATCAGCGACTATTTCGTTGAATACATTTCGAAAAGAGCGTGAACAGATAGCAATATTGCAGATAGTAAGAAAGAGGCAAGATTTCTGGGCGTGGTCGAGGAGCTGCCTAAATTTCTCCAAGTTGTTCCGTTTGGCGATTAAAGAAGTTTGCAATAGAGAGTGAATGTAAGTGCTATTACTTCGGCCTAAAATCCTTTCGAGTGTCAAGACTGCCTGAAAAGCAAGCTGCAACGGGTTTTCTTGAAGTCTGAACAGTTCACTCTCCGTGCTGAATTCTTGAACACAATCTAGCGCCTCATTCATGGCAAGGGGTCTGTCTTTAGGTAAACCACTTTGCCTCATTTCCAACGCGCGAATCCAAAAGGACACATCAGACTCTCCCGCAAGAAGAGAGCAGGCATTCAAAGCTTCCATAGCTTGTATTTTATCAAGCTCGTCGTACATTGGATGTTCTGATAAAAAGAGGAGGGCCGGTACATTGACGTTCACTGCAGACAACATTAACGGGGTCATGCCATCTTTACTTCGGATTTTAACATCAGCCCCGGCTTCGACCAGGGCCTTGAGACTGTCAATATGCATGCCAGAAACGGCCACATGTAAAGCCGTGAAGCCATCCTTATCTCTATGGTCGATATTGACGTCAGTGCCGAGAAGGAAACGGCAAACCTCACTGTTAAATATTGAAGCCATTAGAGGACTGCCACCGTGAAAGCAAGGGAGATTTACGTCGGCCCCCATATCTACGATCATCCGAACATAGCAGACCTCTCCATTGAAAACGGTCATCATTAGTGGAGTATAGGGACCGATGACGTAGTCGTTGATATTGTCTATTTGTCGAGAAATAAGCTCGACTAATTCCATATTTCCAACCAGTATGGCGGCAGTAAAAGGATGGCGACATTTTTTCCAGCATTCATTCATTTCCCGGCGACCCTGGCGAAGAGAGATTTCTAAAAGGTAACGGGCGATTTCGAGCCGGTTTAGCTTGACTGCCAAAAACAGAGGCGTACAGCCATGAATTGTAGAATTCGTTACAGTGATGCATTGGTCGTGTTGAAATTGTTCAAGGAGTTGCTTGATAGAAACCAAGCTGTTTCCGTCTATGAAGTGAAATATTTGATTGACGAAGAATGTAGCAGATCTTTTGTCCAATGTTATTTTGGCATATTCTGCAACGAGAAAGTATAGTCATTTTAAGGTATACTAGATGAGAGATGAAGTTCGAAAGAGAAGGATTATCAATTAATAAGAATCTTACCAACTAAAACGATCTTTGATAGCTTAATAGAATTTTAATCCCAACAGAGAAAAATTTAAACATTCCACGTTGGGAGCTAAACATTACGAATTCAAGCACAGTGCTAATTTAACAGCAAGGTCTCGTTTTATAGTTTAATTGGAGAGATGAAACCGGAAGTTCTATATTTCTTCTCCAGAAGAACTTTTCCGACTTCCTGTTCTTTCAGTCAGTTTTGATATTCAAAAATTTAAAATGCAACTTCAATTCTTGTTCTTTTATCGAGCTCAAGTTTTTTTCTCATTCTTTCGCACTCAGAAACCCCATTGCTTCTCAGTGGCTTTATTCCCTTGATATGGATATAATATATTTAAAAAAATATCTCCATACTATCGCTTTATCTTGACGATTCATGTTGCACAATGATTTTGTAAGCGTAGCTTAGATGTGGTACAAGACCTAAAGTAGGGGGCACCCAGTGAGGATCGATCTCACTACTCAGTCGTAATTGTTCTAGCGAGAGAAGCATCCTAATCATTACACCGCCTCGAGGTTCCCTGATTTTCCAAGCGTAGTTTAGATGTAGCACAAAATCGAGAGTATGGGGCACCCAGTGAGAATCGAACTCTCGATTCAGTCGTAATTGATATAGCCATACAAGATGGCTAACTATTACGCCGCCTCGAAGTGCCCCTATTCATGATGCATATACAGGGTCGAATCATCCTCATCGCATTCAATAATGCGAAACTGACTATTTCAGAGAATGGCTACCATGTGACAAACTCCCGAGAGGATGCTTCCCCGATCACTACAATTTTAGCCCCTTCAAATCCAGTTTCAACTTAACCATCCTACATATCATCCTAAAAAATCTATTTCCATAACGCGTTACCTAGGATACTTTGAGCACTGTAATTTTCCAAGCGTAACATAGATGTGACAAGGCCGAAATTAGGTGGCACTCAGCGAGGAGATAACTCACTATTCAGTCGTAATTGTTCTAGAGAGACAAGCTTGCTTACCATTACACCGCCTCGAAGTGCCGAAGATGAATTTTTTAAGCGTAGCTTAGATGTGGTATATATATATATATATATATATATATATATATATATATATATACATACATATACACACACACACACTTGACTCTCCCGTCGAATTCGACGTATGAGGGTCAAGCAGATCAGTTCCTAGTAAACCGACGGCCCGAGAACAGCACATGAGATTTAATTATAGTGGTGAAGGTTTTGTGCAAGACAATCCATACTTTTTTGAAGGGCTGAATACTGAGACCCGGTAGACTACGTGCCACAGGGTCCCCAAACGGCTCTCTGCACGTTTTTGTTCTTCTAGTCCACTTGCCATCCAAGGCTATAGAACCTAGTCTCTCCTGCTATTTACCCATACCTAGAGGAAGAAGAGGAGGATTCGTATATTTCCCCAAGTGTAATAGCACTAAGTGAATGTAATGGATTCGACTGGAATTCAAACTCAGTTCTCCATTATATATATATATATATATATATATATATATATATATATATATATATATATATATATATATATATATATATATATATATATATATATATATATATGGAGGGAGAGAGAGAGAACTGATTCAATTTTATTTTTTTTTTTCGATATTTTACTACATCCAACTTTTTTTCAGTTTATCAACGACTTTAAAATCGACAACGTATTTTATTTATTTAAATCATATTAGGTTTACGGATCTGCACACACGGACAGCTTAAATGAAATAGCCCCCTCCCCCTGCTCAGCCCCAGACAGGGTTAGAACCTTCGTATCTCTTTTGTATTGATCTGCTATGTGTAAGCCTTCACTTAAAAAGAGTAGTTAGAAACTTGCTGGAACAGTATAGCCGAGCGGTTTAAAGTACCCCTATATCAAACGGGTGTTCCTACGATTAAGACAGACATGTTTGTAACTTGCATGAGTGGACAATTTTTTTGAGCGTTTGTCGAGGGCGTAGGCCGGTAGATGTAAAAAAAAAAAAAAAAAAAAAAAAAATAGAATGTCAAAAAAAAGAACACACGGAATGTATTTGCCACAGATGAATCTACCAAAGAACTTTTGAATTAATATATTTTCAAAACTATCTTCCCGATTAAACGACGTGTCAATTGATCAAGTCGCTTTGTTAAAATGAAACATTTATAAAATCGGATAGCGTTTTCCTTTTTTCTGAAGAACACGAATAATTTCGGTTTTCATAATTTAGGGAATAGTTACTTATATGGTAATTTCAGCTTCTTTCAAATATTGTGTTTTTCACACGCCGTGTCGAATTTTAATAGTACCCGGTCGGCAAGCCTCAGTTCATATTACATTACGGAATATTGAACAGGTTTTTTTTTTTTAATTGTCAAATTTCATTACTATTAGGCATTTGTCCTTTACTCTCTTTGACTGACGTGAAGCGACGGGGGTGGGAGGTGAGCACTATTTTAAATAGATATAATCTAATTTTCTTATTCCTTATTGGTTTACCTGCTGGTTATTTTTCTCTTGTCCTTAAGTTAGGTACCTCCACGAAATCGCTAAAAAAAAAAAAAAAAAAAAAAAAAAAAAAAAGCATAGCTTGATGAAAAAGACGTCAACCTTGCCGAAAACAAAATTTTATTGTCTAAATGCTTATGTTATTATTAAGAGGAAAGTTTTTTTTAATTATTTTAAAAAAAAATTTCCTTCTTAGAACATTCTAAATTTTGATTAAAAAAATTTTTTTTCTATTTGTATCAGCGGAACTAATAAATAGACAATTTTTAGCACGTTTTTTTGGTATGACACATTAATTTGAAACATCGTGCAAAAATAGAAATAATTATCGGATGTTAATGAAACTTTCAGGAACTATTCACAGATGATCGAAATTATTATAAATGTTTTTTTATGAAAGTCATGGTAGAAATATTTTTAAAAATATTTATTACCCCCATAACTAATTTTATGAAAACGCTAGAAATTCGATCGCATCGGTTTTAGTGATTACAATAATTAAAAAGCACAGGGCTTTGAGGAATGCAAATCATGTTTTTTTTTTTTTTAATTGGATACGCAGTACCTGAAAATCAGCTCTGAATTGTAACATACAAAACTCAATAAAACAAAGATATTTAATTTCAAATGCTTTTATTTGCTTTTAGTTTTTTATGAATATGGACAATATTTTCTGAAAGCAAAAAATTTTTTCGATGAAAATGAATTTTAATACAATTATTTGTTATTTAATTAATTATAATAGATTTTACATTTAAGTTGTAAAAATATTATAAAATTAGTTAAAAGCCGCATCGGCTTTCATAAGTGTCCTTTTGAGATAGATTTTTTTTAGCGTTGTAAATTGTATCATTTTTTGACTAATCAGAAGATCCCCAGTAATTAAGAAATGTAATTTTGTGCTTATAATCGAGCTGTAATTATAAAATACGGAAGACCAACCAGAATATAATTAAGTTGCGTTATTTGAGTTAAGCATTGTTCTCCGCTGTTAAGGCCTTTTTTTTTTGAAACACGTGGAGAAGTTAATTTGATTTTTCAATTTCAACTGAGAAGGGTACCTACAAGTATCAGTATCATATGAAATTTATATGATCTTATTTTTATATTAATCTCAGTTACAACATTTTTCCATAAATGAAATATCAAAATTAATAAAATGAATGCAAATACAAGTAACAGTAGAATGTAATAAATGTACATAAAATTATAGTATTTTATGTACAATTCTGATAAAATTTCATAAGAAAGGTACCTATAAATTAATTAGATACCTTAAGAAATATGAAATTTAATGTCACTCTTAACAGTTTTATTATAATTTCTTTACAATATATTTCCCATAAAGGATCATAAACGTAAAGGTGAAAGCTAAGTACAAAAAAAAAAAAAAAAAAAAATTAGACTGCTGAAAGTTTTCGTTAAAATAACGGGGTAAATAATTTGTTCACGTAAATGTAAATTATTTCACTTTTCTCCTTCCGTAGAACAAATTAGCCTCATGGAATTCGTAAATATATCATTCATCACATGTCAAGAGACGCGAAAGTTTATGACCTGTTTTATTTTCAAATTACATCTTTTTGGCACAAAAGCTAAGTTAAGTTTGGTTCAAAATATTTTAAATAAACATAATTTCTGATTTTCTTAAAATAACTTTTGAAAAAATGATAATTGATATTTAAAAAAAATTTCAAAGTCAGATTTCCATTTTTTTTTTTTACATGGAAAAAAAATGGTCAATTTTGCTGACTCAAAAAAAACTAGAATTTTAACGAAAATTTCGGACGTGCTAGGAACGATTAAAAATGGAAAAAAAATACCCCAAAAATACTTTGACCTTTCCTCTTAATAATAACAAACATTTAGACGATAAAATTTTGTTTTCGTCAAGTTTGGCGTCTTTTTCATCATGTATGCTCTTTTTTTAGCGATCTCGTGGAGGTACCTACCTTAAGTAGATATTAAAATCAAAAGAAGATATTAAAGTGTGTCAAATACACGCAAAAATGGTTTCATTCCTTTTTCTGCAAGTAAAATTACTTCACAAATAGGATTAAATACGGAAGTTCTTTGAAGTATTTAAATGGACAAAGATCTGGTATCAGAAATCCGAAAGTCTAGTTTGTGTCGTTACATTCACGTCAGGGAAAATGCTGTTGGAATAGCAAAAACCCATCTATGCTCCCACATCTATGGGTTAAATAGAAAAGTATCTATGTCCTATAGCCTTGTTTGGCAACTAGTCTACAGCAGAAAGAAAAAGCAGCTTAATGCGGGAAAATATTCTATCATGTCAGTCAGGAATCGAAAGAAAAGATCGAAGTGTGTATTTCGTATGGCACTTAACGGAGTTAGCAAGTCATGAAAACTTGACGTGCCGCTTGAATATTAGATACGTTTTGTCTCGGTGGGGGGTAGTCAAACCACAAATAACGGAGAACAAAGGCACCCAAAACTTGTTTGTAATACGGTATTTTGATGCCACTGAGATTTGTCAAAGATTTGCTTAAATAATGGATTATAAAAGTCAAACGGTATCCGACAAATCTAGACGCACAGGAGTACGAATTTGGCTTTAAATGGCCATATTAGAAAAATAGGGAGAAATAAGTTTGAAATAAATACGATTGGCAAGAGAAGTTGTTTTGACCAAAGTCAAATTTATATTAGACCAGCAGGTTTCGCAAAGTGGTTATATTGACTACTTGAAATCTTTCAATCTTCAATGACTATTTCATTAGAAATTGGCTTGTTATAGGCAAGAAAGGTTTTACAAATGGATGCCAACTTGTTGAAGGCCAAGTAAAATGCAAATTTGAAACTTTTTGTTCTATACAAAACGATATTCCTAAACAGAACTAATTTTTTATGAATATCAAGAAATCCCCGAATAAAAGAACAGTAATAAAGAACAGTTAATTAATGAAATAAACTTTAAAAATCAATATGCAAATTAGTTAAATCTGAAAAGTGATATTGCCTACAAATATGGAGCTTTTAGTGTGTATTACTATAAAGTATAAGCGGGGTTTTTTGGCTTTTTTTACTCCAGAATTCGTGGGAAAGTGGGCTCAAATTTCGCGTTATTTCTATAGATAAATAACATTTATTTTTGTATAGCAAAAAAGGTTTTTACCCCTATTTGACATTTATGAGCAACAATTATAATAAAATCAAATATGTTTACACCCGAGCACATCGTTTTATAACAACTTTAACAAATTAAAAAAGAATTTTATGCCGGTTGTTGTAGAGCTAGTGAGGTCAATGGTTTGTACTTGACAGTTCCCGGGTAACTGAACCGGAAGTAAATAAACTTGACAATCCTGATTAAAAGTTAAACTTTAAATAGCTTAAGATTAAACAGCTACTGGTATTTAAGTTTTAACCTATTTAAAGAGACTTGTACCATTTTTACCGGTGGCATTATTACCGTTCACCAAGTATTACATCGACATCTTTTCTGGTTACGGTATAAAGTCATTTTATTTCAGGTCGTAGTTAATGTGCCCAGGAGTATCTTTATACGTCATGTCGAATTTTATCGCGTCTTCAAGCGTCAGTTTGTATTTAAATTGTAGTTACTCGAGAGTCGTTCAGAAAACTCGACTAAGCTAAAATGACTTGCCATTTGGTCAACAATGTGCAAGGAGTTTATGCTTTCATTGTAGCAGGCGTCTCTTTGTATCGGCTCCAAATTAGTGCAAGTGTTTCCTCGACGAGGCAAACTCGTTATCCATTGATAAAACAAGACGTGTATTTTTACTACAGTTTTACAAATACAGTACTTTTGCGCTATTGTCAACCAAAGACTATAGGAGACGAAAGTGTCCAGACAATGAATCGAGATACACAGGAGTACACGGACATATATTTTTTGGTTACTGTATAAGGTAGAAAAGGTATTTTATTTTAGGTCGGAGGCAACGTAGACGCCTGTTAATTTTCATTACGACATAGATCTTTTCAGCCAGGGTTGCAGGTCTAGCCATTAAGCATTTATTTGAACCAGGTGGAATTATGTTAAATTCCAGACTGTTCTTCGCAAAATGCTAAGGGCACAATGACGATTATATTGTGAATTGGCCGATTCGTTTTCTACGGTTTATAAACCCTTTACAGGTTATTTAAAGCCAGAATAGTGCAAGTTTTTTTTTTATTTATTTTTTAGAAAATGGTTTAGTTTTACAAATCTTACTAATTAACCTATAGCTAGGGTGAGATGAGGTGGACTCTATACATTCTATATTAAAATCCATATACAGTGTAACCCGGATATAAGAGATTTTCTCTGGTCCCAAATTAGAGCCTGTGTTAATGTATATAAATAGATCAAACCCGGATATAAGAGACTTCTCCGGTCCCGACAACTCTTATATCCGGGTTACACTGTATAAACCATCTGTTCATATATATTCTAGAGAACACAAGTCTAAAAGACATGTCTGTAGCGAGTCAGTATTTGAAATGATTCGTTTTTTTTTTGGGGGGGGGGTAGTAACGTAGTGATACAATACGTAGATAATAATTAACCTAGTACCAAAGGGGTGGGGGAAGATGTCGATTCATACCTTTTCGAAGGTTATTTGCGAGTAAGTGAAATATATCGAACCAAACTGGAATTCGAACTCTGCACTCTAATTTTGAGTCGTGATCCGTTGCAGAAACCGCACACCCAGGCTTCTAACACCTGTCTAGCCCCCCCCACGAGGGATGCATGTGGCACAAGGCCGAGTTTTTACGTGGGTTTCCCGAGCCCGTAGGCTCGGCGATAAAATGCCCGTATAACCCGTATAAACGAGATCGGGTTGATCATTCTCCCCGAACAAGATTCTGCCCTTCGGCGGAACCTCGCCCGGGTTCCTTTCTGCTCAGAGGCAGAAAGTTCGACCGTCAAGTCGAGAAGCTCGGCTTGATTCTTACCTGTTTAGGTACTGACAAGGCGAAACGGGTATTGATTTCAATGACTACGGGAATTGCTGTTTCAATGTGATGTTGTGGTAAACAAGTTATAGAGAAAAAGTGATTTTTCTTCGGCTTATGTATTCGAAAACTTGGAGAAATTACCGATTAAAAAAATCTGAAATAAAATGCTATGTATGAATAAATTTAAATCTTACCTTCAGCCATGTTTAATTTTTTTTTTTATTAATCTTGACAAAAAGTCGCCTCACTTTGCGGGGGCCTAGTTAAAAATTTGAGAAACAATCTTAAGACGCAGATAAAATTTAAATATATAGGTTTAAAAAAACAATTTAACTTAAACAGTATTTAAAAAAAAATCTTTTCTTTTCCACCAGGAAATTTGCCATCTCACAGGAATAAAACCGAAAACCGCCTCTAGTTCAATACTATATCTGTGCTTTTATTTTTAAAGGTTATCTTTTGGGAAATAAAATCAAGTGGTTGGTACTGACCGATTATTCAATTAAGGGAACAACAGGTGGCTGTATCCACCACCCAAAGTTTAAAAATTATTCAGCTAGTCTTGCCGCGTATGACGAGTGAGTTCGATCCTTAATAGTTGGGATAATCGTCCGATCCGAGGGATTCTATATAATTATTTTCACGTTGGCAGTTACTCTATTCTCTTTTACATAATAGTAAAATCTTAGAAGTGTCTGTATTGTATAAGAAACGTTTAAATTTCTTGAGCTCGAATATTATTAGGAAACTGATCGAGAGTGGGTCTTATCTCCCGGATTCTTCTGGATGAACGTGGCAGAGGAGAAGAATGGGGTTTCTCCAGTCGGTGTAGATACTGTGTTTGTAGTAATTGTTCCATGTCGGGGACTTTCTTTCTTCGCTTGCGTTGTCCACCCCCGCCCCTGCCAATCCGTTGCATTACGACTGTTCCGTAGCGGTGGTATAACCGGCTATGAAAAGCTATGAGCAGCTTAGACAACTTATGACCAGATAAGACCAGCTTAAACCAGCGGCCCGAGTGGAAACTCTCAAGTCCCCACATTAAAAACCGACCTTGTGTCACAACCTGACTCAATGTGTATATGTGTGTGCATGTATATGTGTGTGTATGTACATGTGCGTATGTATATGTGTGTGCATGTATATGTGTGTGTGTGCATGAATATGTGTATATGTATATGTGTGTGCATGTATATGTGTGTATGTATATGTGTGTGCATGTATATGTGTGCATGTATATGTGTGCGTTTGCATGAATATGTGTATATGTATATGTGTGTGTATGTATATGTGTGTACGTATGTGTGTGCATGTATATGTGTGTATGTATATGTGTGTGCATGTATATGTGTGTGCATGAATATGTGTGTATATATATGTGTGCATGTATATATGTGTGTATGTATATGTGTGTGCATGTATATGTGTATGCATGAATATGTGTGTATGTATATGTGTGTATGTATATGTGTGTGTATGTATGTTTGTGTATGTATATGTGTGTATGTATATGTGTGTATGTATGTGTGTGTGCATGTATATGTGTGTGCATGTATATGTGTGTGTATGTATATGTGTGTGCATGTATATGTGTGTGTGCATGAATATGTGTATATGTATATGTGTGTGCATGTATATGTGTGTGTATGTATATGTGTATGCATGTATATGTGTGTGCATGAATATGTTTGTATGTATATGTGTGTGCATGTATATGTGAGGTGAATCTCGGGTTCGCCCCCGGGAGGAATTGGCAGAGGAGGAGAATGTTTTTTTTTTGTTTTTTTTCTTCCTGTCAGGACAGATGCTGCAGTTGTAGTATCGGTTCTGTTCCGGAGGCCTTCCCTCGCGTTCTCCTCACCCACCGTTCTGTAATACCTGTTCCGTAGAGGTGGTATGACTAGATCAGACAAGTTCTGACCAGCTTAGACAAGCTAAGATCAGTTAAAATCAGCTTAGACCTGCGGCTCGAGTGGAAACACTCGGGTCCCCACGTTAAAAAGCGACGTTGTGTCACAACCTGACTCAGTGTGGAATCAAGTAAATCTTCTTACCTGGCGCAAGTGGTATCACGGCTAGGACTTGCTTAGATGATCTCTAACCAGCTTATCAAGAAGAGAATTTCACATGAACGATACCAGAAAACCCATCAATTGAAGGACGCCATTCGGGCAAACTTTGCAACAATGAACAAATCACAGTTTCGGAAAATATCACACTGGACATGGCACCGTACCCTTTGGTGCCACGAAAATGATGGTGTTCATATAGACCTTCTCGATGTTTGACAGCTTCAATAAAAGTAAATAAACTGAATCCATTACATGTGTTTTGTATTATTTGCTCTTCTATACGCATTACGTTTTTGGTAGGGGTGACAAGACTTTCGGACCAACCTGTACTTTAGATTTCCGGAGCGCGTACTGATAAGTAGAAATCAAGCCAGGGGATCGGACCTATACAGCCTTCGAGGCGAACAGACATTTGTATCATTTTCATTCATTTCTATGTGTTTTGTATTATTCTATTTTTGTCATTACATTTTGGTACGGCTGACAAGACTTTCGGACCACGATGTACTTTGGATTTCCCTAGCGCGTGCCACCATGTAGAAATCAAGCTAGAAAGGTCGAACCCGTACAGCTTTCGAGGCGAAAAGACGTTTTCAAGGATTTCCATGTGTTTTGTATTACTGTATTACTTGTCACCCCCTACCAAAAAGTTAATAAGAACAATAGAACTATTGTTCTTATTAACTTTTTGGTAGGGGTGACAAGACTTTCGGCCCACACTGTACTTTGGATTTCCGGAGCGCGTACCGTTAAGTAGAAATCAAGCCAGGGGATCGAACCCATACAGCCTTCGTGGTGAACGGATATGTGTATCATTTTCAATGTCTTCCATTTGGTGTGACTAACGGTGTGTGGCGAATTTTCAGAGAATTTTTGACAATATAATAAGCACAGAAAAGTTGAAGAACACATTTACCTATATCTATATCTATAATTCTCAAAATGTGTGTGTGTATGTATATGTGTGTGCATGTATATGTATGTGTATTTATATGTGTGTGCATGTATATGCGTGTGCATGAATATGTGTGCATGTATATGTGTGTGCATGTATATGTGTGTGCATGAATATGTGTGTATGTATATGTGTGTATGTATATGCGAGTGCATGTGTATGTGTGTGTATGTATATGTGTGTGCATGTATATGTGTATATGTATATGTGTGTATGTATTTGTGTGTGTATGTTTATGTGTGTGCATGTATATGTGTGTATATGTATATGTGTGTGCATGTATATGTGTGTATGTATATGTGTGTGCATGTATATGTATGTATGTGTATGTATATGTGTGTGCATGTATATGCGTGCATGTATGTGTGTGCATGTATATGTGTGTATGTATATGTGTGTATGTATATGTGTGTGCATGTATATGTATGTATGTATATGTGTGTGCATGTATATGTAAGTGCATGTATATGTGAGTGCATTTATATGTGTGTGTATGTATATGTGTGTGCATGTATATAGTGTGTGTATGTATATGTGTGCGTGCATGAATATGTGTGTGCATGTATATGTATGTGTGTATGTATATGTATGTGTGTTTCCACAGTTTCCATCCGATTTTGATTACTTATTTTTGTTTCTTAGATAATTCTTCAGTGCCGATTTTGAGTCCAAATTGTTGGCTACAATGGCTCTCCACTACTTCCCATCCATTATAATTCTCAGCAACGTTTTAACATTTACTATCTGTTGTATATATATATATATATATATATATATATATATATATATATATATATATAAACTTTAATAAAAGTAAATAGTTTAAATTATTACGATAATATTATCTATATCTATAATTCTCAACATGTGTATGTATGTATGTGTGTGTGCGTGTAAGATCTGATGTTGTTTATCCGTTGCCAGAGTTTCCATCCGATTTCGATGAACTTTTTTTGTTTGATAGATAATTCTTCAGTGCCTCTTTTGAGACCAAATTGGCTGGAATAAATTACAATCTTGAAGGTGAAAAATCGAAAAAAAACCTGAATTTTTGCATTTTGCGCAAAAATCAAAGGCAAAAGTTTAATTTACTTTTTTCACACATAACCTTCCAATGCTAGCGCATGCTTTGTGGGTGTGATTCACGTCTCCACACGTTGCCCATCGGTTGCTGCTGACCTTGATAATTAGCGCATGCCCCAATGCGTGTACGTGTAGCCGTGCAATACCCGCTGTGTTACGCGATGTGTCCCGCGCTGCCCACGTGCATACGCATGACCTCCAGAACGTGACATGTTCAAGTTGCTCATTGGCTGCACAAAGCTCCTATACACGTCCAATCAAATATCACAGTGTTATACTGATTGACTACGCAGTTCTAAGCTCATTGTCACCGCTTAATTCCACAAATCCACTTCTACTTCAGTACGTCCAGCCCTGTTTACACATTCCCCTTCTCTTAGCCAAGTATTCAATCTCTCTCAAATGAGGTTACATTTTCCGTTGTATAAAGCCTACTACTACAGTTTTAATGGCGTTGCTTTCATTGTTGTTTATAGCCTTTCCCAATTTATTTATTTTTATTGTCCTGTCAGTTTTTGCATTTCATTCACCGTAGTAATAAGTAAGCTTGCTTTCTTATTACTCCACATTTATTTTTCCAACGCTTCCTAAAGTTATTCGAACTTAGTGACCCCTGTAGCTTTAAAGCGTTCTCTTCTGGTATTTGCCCACGCATTCCATTTGACAATTCATACTTGCCTAAGACATGCCACCAAAGAAAAGAACTTGCCTAGGTCGCAAAACAGCCTGCCACCAGATCCGCCATGCGAATAAGAGAGATCGAATCGTCTTTAGAACGTTTCAGTTCGCCTGTCTCAAAATGCCTCTCGGAATGCTTCAATCAGAGCCACTGAGTCCGAAGATCAACGTAGCTATCGGCTGTCCACACCTGAACGCTTCTGCGCGCGAGGCTGAAAATGATGATCAAACAACTCATTGACTGAAGAGAAACACCTCTTCAACTGCTGTAGAGCATGGTGCTGAAACAAGTTTGCGAACGCCACCCCCTATTCAAATTGTTACCCCCCCTATTTAGGGATGTGCCTCAGTTGCACCCAATTATTGTTAATAATATTGATTATTGGGTGGGGTGACTCTAAACTTAAACTACTCCAATTAAACAGCAAAAATTCCCAGAAATGAAAGACTCAGTCGAAGACGGTTTATATTGCTAGTCGATAATATAACAATCTTTGGGCTAAACCAGTCATACCATGATCGCAAGCATAAACTATTCCTGGCGGTTGTTAACAAATACAAATTTACATTAAATTATGTTTCTTTGGAATGAGAAACCTGAATCTATTGGCATCCACTGGGATTGAAAGGAGTATGAGACCAGATTCCGGACGATTTAATCCTCAGCTCAAGCTGCCTGTTTCTGACAACATGGGAACACTTCAGCTAGCTATGGGTCCGTTTGCGCATTATTCACATTGGATTTCTTCCTTTTCAGGGAAAAGACATCCACTGATAAAAGCTCAGTTTTACCTCTATCTTCCACTACTGTTAAGGTATTCAAAAAGAAAAAAATCAAAAAACATAACAAATGCTGCGATAATCGCTATAGACCCTTCAATCCCTACGTCCTGGGTATGAAGATAAACTACATCCGCGTCCTGGGTATGAATATAACCTACATCCGCGTCCTGGGTAAGACAATAAACTACATCCGACAGCAAGGCCTCTGGTCAGGAGGTATCGGGGAGCGTGGAACCACCTCCTATTTGCTAGTGTTCCCAGGGATACCCTGACACGGGGATAGCACCTGTTAAGGTCCCAGCTATGGGCAAATAGTTAACCTCCAAACTGGGCAAAACACTATGAAAGTGTAAAAATCCTTTTTACTACCAGCAATACATTTTTGTAAATAATTATTACCAGCAATGAATTTTTGAAGAAAAAATTATTACAAGCAATAAATTTTTGAAACAAATATATTACCATCAATTCATTTTAGAAAAATATATTACCAGCAATGGATTTTTGAACAAAAATATTGCCAGCAACACAATTTTGAAAAAAAATATTCCCAGCAATTCATTTTTGAAAAAAAAAAAATTCCCAGCAATACATTTTTGAAAAAAATATATTACCAACAATACATTTTTGAAAAAATATATTACCAGCAAGTCATTTTTGAAAAAAAATATTACCAACAAAAAGTTTTTGAAAAAAAAATATTACCAGCAATAAATCAAAAAATAAAATAAAATACAGAAAGAAAAAACAGTTGCTTATACTAATGAGAAGAGTACCCTGAGATATGATATTCCTTAGAATAGAGTAATGGTTAACAAGCTAGGACTACAAAAATGTCACCAGGGTGTAATGGTTAGAACGCTTGTCTCGCTAAATAAATTACGACATAAATGGATCCTTATTGAGTGCCCAATACGTTCGGCCTTGTGCCACATTTAAGCTATAGTCTTAAAAAGTCACTAGGGCCAATCTAAGGAATGTAATTGTTAGATCTTTTGTCTCTCTAAATCAATTACAAGTGAGTAGTGAGTTTGATCCTCACTGGGTGGCGCATACTTTCGGCCTTGTGCCACATCTAATCTACGTTTGGAAAATCAAAATATAACATACTGTCTAAACAAAAAAAAAAAAGAGAAAAAAAAGCATTTGGTGATACTAATGAGAAGAGTACCTTGAGATATGAAATAATCTTTTATTCCTTACCATAGAGTAATGGTTAACAAACTAGGACTACAAAAAGTCACCGGGGCACCTCCAGTGGTGTAATGGTTAGCACGTCTGTCTCGCTAAATCAGTCACGCCTGAGTAGTGAGTTCGATCTTCACTCGGTGCTCCATACTTTCGGCCTTGTGCCACGTCTAATCCACGCTTGGAAAATCACAATATAACATTCTGTTTAAACCAAAAATAGAAAAAAAATGGTTAGCGCGTTTGTCTCGCTAAATCAGTTACGACTGAAAAGTGAATTCGATCCTCACCGAATGCCCTACACTTTCGGTCTTGGGCCACATCTCTCACCGAGTACCCTACACTTTCGGTCTTGGGCCACATCTAAGCTAGTCTTAGAAATCACCAGCTCACCTCCAAGAGTGTAAGAGCAAGTTTGTTTTACTAAACCAATTACGACTGGGTCTCCCATACATTTGTTCCTGTGCCACATGTAAGCTGATCTTAGAGAGTCACTGTCGTTAAGAAACACAACTGGCTCGATCTTGATTTGAAATCGGAACGCCGACACCACTTGCTGCCTCGTTAGGCACGACCCTGGGCCAACATTCTTGTAATTGCGCTGTTCTTTATTACATAGTATATCATGAAAAAAAATCCAAGGTTCCATAATTCCTCAAGGCGTGAACGCCTTGCCATTAGAAATCAAGCATAATAAAAAAAATATCTCTTTGGCGAACGTGAATAGAATACTGAATAAAAACTCGTTTCATTTGTCATATTGGATGACATCGAACCATCCTGGGAATCTTCCAGGGAAACTACCTAATTCCGATTCCTTTGAAGTCTTCGGGTATCGGATAAGGAAGTACCAGGAATGGTTATTTAATAACAACATAGAATTTGAACATCCTTGAGGCAGGAAGCATAATTCGGAGATATGTCCAAAAATGAGCGGAAAAAAAATCAACTGAAAAGGATCCATATAAGGAACGTACACAGAATGTTCAGAAATCTGCTAGGAAAATTAAAGAATTCAGTTGATCACCTAAATCTTCAGAATTTCAGAAAGCAGCCAATAAGAACCATACCAACATTGTTTCACTATGGGCCTAAAGAAAAAAAAATCTACAGACCAAAAGATCATAGCCTCTGTTATATATTTAAAGATTCTTGACTACACCCAAAGAAGAATCTACGACAATATAGGTCCTGATTTGGCATCTTGGCTTCAATCATATTCCGACCGCCGTAATGCAGCTTCCCTATGTTTTTTCTTTAAATACTTTCACGGAAATTCTTCCTACAAAATCATTCATCCCAATCAAGGCAATAAGGTCACTAAGACGAAAAGGGTTACTGAGTCCGAGGGAATATGAGAAAAAGAAAACATTATTAAAGAGAAAGAACAAGACTTAGAAAGACAGAAGATAACGATTGACATTGAACTTAAATATTTAAAGATCAAATTTGACTGGAATGCAAGAAGCCGGAGGAAAACTCCACAACAGATGGAAGAAATTCTTAGTATAGAACCTACGGTAACATCTAGTCATTCAAAATTAAAATGAAGATAGCTTATGGCCGATCTAGTACAAACGCTTATATTAGTAAAGTCTCGGTACCAAAAAGGAAAGGTCATCCAAATAATTACTATGAAAATATTTATAGGAAAGGCACAGTGAATCTACATTTTGTCGGTGGGAAAGTGACTGAAGCAGAGATGCCTGGTAAGGACCTCTAAAACAAATGGATGGAAGACTTATAAATGTCTACGATTAGGGAAGACTGTCTAGCACGACACACTGAATCAACAAATGATTCAATAGGTTCTGTCAACTTAAAGGAATATTTCGTTAAACACATCATTGACGTCTTCCGCAAAAATTGAACAGTGGGAATTAAAGGATTGTCGATGGGTACGTTATGTAATACCAGATTAAAAAAAATGCAAATAACCTGTTTTTTTTATAAAGTTATATAACTTATTTTTTATGATCCACGGTGGAGTAATGGATTGCGGCTCGGATTGAGTAATCGGAGAGACGAGTTCGAATTCCAGTCGAGTTCATTACATTCACTTACGTGCTAATACCCTTGGGAAAGGCATAAATCCAACTCTTCTGGTTTGAAGAGGCACGGTGAAGTAATGGATTGCGGATTGGATTGAGGAATCGGAGAGACGAGTTCGAATTCCAGTCGAGTTCATTACATTCACTTACGTGCTAATACCCTTGGGAAAGGCATGAATCCAACTCTTCTGTCCTGAAGAGGCACGGTGGAGTAATGGATTGCGGCTCGGATTGAGGAATCGGAGAGCCGAGGTCGAATTCCAGTCGAGTTCATTACATTCACTTAAGTGCTAATACCCCTGGGAAAGTCATGAATCCAACTCTTCTGGCCTGAAGAGGCACGGTGGAATAATGGTTGTTGCTCGGATTGAGGAATCGGAGAGCTGAGTTCGAAATCTTGTCGAGTTCATTACATTCCCTTTCGTGCTAATACCCTTGGGAAAAGCATGAATCCAACTGTTCTGACCTGAAGAGGCACGGTGGAGAAATGGATTGCGGATTGGATTGAGGAATCGGAGAGACGAGTTCGAATTCCAGTCGAGTTCATTATATTCATTTACGTGCTAATACTCTTGGGAAAGGCATGAATCCAACTGTTCTGGCCTGAAGAGTCACGGTGGAGTAATGGATTGCGGCTCAGTACATTATTACCAGCAGTGCATTTTTTTTTAAATACCGGCAATAAAAATATTCTCGGCATTAAATTATACATTGAGATTGATATGCCGTAAAGCAAACCAGTCCAAATCGAATATTCAGACGCAAATAAATAAATATACTTCTGAATAAATGAAGGAAGCGTCTACTTAAATATGCGTATCCATTCCCAGGCTGCACGAATTTAAGCGTGCTACTAGGCTGGTATCACAGTCCCACCCTTTCACTGTCAAAAAATATAAATGTCGCTGTCACTTCTCGTCCAATAACTTAATGTCTCGCACCTCCCGTCTGTGGAATTCCCTTCCTATTACTTGTTTCCCTGATAGCTATAATCTCCAACTATTCAAATGTAATGTCAATCAACATCTGCAGAGGCCTTGATCTATTCCCCGTCCTTCTATTCATCTTTTCCTTTATCACGCCTGTTTACTCTTGGTCCCACTCTCTGTAACCCCTTGTGTGCTAGTGGCATCCCGCCTTTCTTGGGGTGAAATGCTTAATATATATATATATATATATATATATATATATATATAGAGAGAGAGAGAGAGAGAGAGAGAGAGAGAGAGAGAGAGTTGTACTCGCTTGGAAAAACCTTAGGTATTTTCGGCTTGTAGTTGAACAAACCAATATCTAAAGAAAAATGAAGAATAAAAAAAAAGAAAGAACTAAGAACATGTAATTGAGGCGAAAAAATCCTCCAGAATTCAAGCTCAGAGTCCAAAGAAAGAAAACCTCCAAAACGAGTAAAAGTAACAACGTAAAGTGCTCAATACACGAGGTAGAGCAAACCTAAACTGATCTGGCTCGTTCACCCTGACGGTACGTGTCCTGACGTAAGTTTACCTGGCTCTTTAGGTTTATATATATATATATATATATATATATATATATATATATATATATATATATATATATATATATATATTATTATTAAATTAAAAGGCTTAAACACTAATATTCCATGGTCATAATTTATTCCATTGGAATTGTAAGTACAAAGCAATTCATCAGACCTACAAATTCAAAAAGAAAACAGAAAAAACAACTCCGGAAATAAAAACAGAATTTAGAGAGATTGTAAGTATGAGAGTGTGGGACGAATGTTAGATCTAAAGAGAGGGGTAACAGACGAGAGAAGGTGGGAGATTAAACCTTAACAGAGAGAAGTTTTAGAGAGGGGAGTGGAAGAGGTTTAAGTGAGAGAAACAGAATGTTGTCAGATGTCTAATACATTAAAGATACATTTCGTGGTGACATGCACACAACATAGACGATCTAATGTTAAAGATCAGAATAAGAGGGAGGGAGAGGAAAGGAAAGAAAAAGGGGTGGGGGAGAGAGATGGAGCGGGGGAAAACTAAAACTGAAGGGCATTTACTGAAAGGGCCGCTGTGTAATTAAGAAAATTTGACAAAATTAATATCGACTACAGGTTACAAATCAAATATACGTCGACAGCAGCGAAAGAATTAATGAAAATATTTTTTGTCCATCACAGTTGAGGATATTTATGTGTAAAACCAAAATTATTATTTGTCAGTCACGGGTTTTCCAAATTAGTTATTTATTGATTATGTGCAATATTAAGTTTCAAAATGTTGTGAAAATTTCTTTTGAGAAGTCCAAATGAAAATTCTTGAAGTGGTCTTGGAATGATCCATAGTAATTTTCTGCTTGCGCAATAAGTCAAGATTAGAAATGTGTTTATAGGCATTAGGGAAATTTCAGTGTAAAGAAAAATGAAATTCCGGATAGCATCTTCGCTTGACGTTTCGACACTTTACTTTCTCATCGGCCTTACGAAATGGCAAGAAAAAAGAATCAATTTATTCTGGAGCAATGAAAGTAAGAATAGCATATCGAAATCTAAGATGGCCGCGGACATTAAAACTTGAATGAAATCAACTGGCGTGGGGGGAAGGTTTTAGTCTTTCTCAATTTTCCAATGTCTTCTCGTTGTTTTTTTTTAGTTTTTTTTTTTTTCAAATTCTCTTTTTTTTCAAATTCTCTTTTTTTTTCTTTCTGGTGTGCGTGCATCCTTCCTTCCTTCTTTCCTGTTTTTCCAATCTTTAACCTTTCTAAAATTGATATTTTTCTCATTTATTTTAGAAATCATCTTTATTCTGTTTCTTTCTTTCTTTTATATTTGTATTCTGTCTTTCTTCTTCTTTCTTTCTTTCTTTCTTTCTTTCTTTCTTTCTTTCTTTCTTTCTTATACATTTAATCTTTCTTCCATTTTCTTTCCTTTCTCTTTTTATATTTATTTTCATTGCATTTTTCATTTTCTACTTTCTTAATATTTTCTTATTTTTAAACTTTTTGCAATATCCCCTTTCTTTCTTTTTACTTTCTTTCTTTCTTTCTTCGGAATATTCAAATTCGTTTATTTTATTTTCACGCTTTCTTTCTTTCTTTCTTTCATTTCATGCTCTCTTTCTTGTCTGTCTTTCTCGGCTTTCTCTTTTTCGGCTTATTTAAATTCTTTTTCTGTCTTTTCATGCTTTCTTTTTCTTTCTCTCTTTACATATTTCTTTCTTTCTTTCTTCTGCTTATTCAAATTCCTTTCCTTTTTTTCATGATTTCTTTCTTTCTTTCTTCGGCTAATTCGAATTCTTTTCCTTCCTTACTTTCTTTCTTTCTTCGGCTTTTTCTTCTTTTTTTTTTTCTTTTTATTTGACTTCTTTTCTTTTTTCTTTCTTTTTTTTTTTTTCTTTCTTTCTTCGGCTTATTTGACTTTTTTCCTTTTTTCTTTTCTTTCTTTCTTTCTTTCTTTCTTTCTTTCTTTTTTTTTTCTTTCTTTTTTCTTTTCTTTTTTCTTTTTTCGGCTTATTTGACTCATTTTCCTTTCTTTCTTTCTTTCTTTCTTTCTTTCTTTCTTCTTTAATTCTTCGGCTTATTCTTTTTTCCTCCTTTCTTTCTTTCTTTCTTTCTTTTCTTTCTTCGGCTTATTCGAATTCTTTTCCTTTTTTTTCTTTCTTTCTTTCTTTGGCTTATTTGACTTCTTTTCCTTTCTTTCTTTCTTTCTTTCTTTCTTTCTTTCTTTCTTTTTTTCTTTATTTCTTTCTTTCTTTCTTTGGCTTATTTGACTCATTTTCCTTTCTTTCTTTCTTTCTTTCTTCGGCTAATTCGAATTCTTTTCCTTCCTTCCTTTTCTTTCTTTCTTTGGCTTATTCGAATTCTTTCCCTTTCTTTCTTTCTTTCTTTCTTTCTTTCTTTCTTTCTTTCTTTCTTTCTTTTTCCTTTCTTTCTTTCTTTCTTTGACTCTTGTTCGTTTTTTTTTACTTTTCTTTCATTTCTTTCTTTCTTGTCTTGTTTTCGTCATTTCTTTTATTTCCTTTTTCACTTCTACCTTCATTATAACTTCATTGTTTCTTGTCTGCCTTTTTTTTTCTTTTCTTTCTTTCTTTCTTTCACTCCTTCTACTTTCATTATAACTTCATTGTTTCTTGTCTGCCTTTTCTTTCTTTCTTTCTTTCTTTCTTTCTTTCTTTTTTTCACTCCTTCTACCTTCATTATAACTTCATTGTTTCTTGTCTGCCTTTTCTTTCTTTCTTTCTTTCTTTCTTTCTTTGGCTTATTTGACTCATTTTCCTTTCTTTCTTTCTTTCTTTCTTTCTTTCTTCGGCTAATTCGAATTATTTCCTTCCTTTCATTCTTTCTTTCTTTCTTCGGCTTATTCGAATTTTTTTCCTTTCTTTCTTTCTTTCTTTCTTTCTTTCTTTCTTTCTTTGGTTTTTTCGAATTATTTTCCTTGCTTTCTTTCTTTCTTTGGCTTATTCAAATTCTTTTTCTTTATTTTTTCTTTCTTTCTTTCTTTCTTTCTTTCTTTTTCACCATATATTTTTCGTTCTTATACATTCTAAATCTTAAAAATGTTTTATCCGTTTTTGAAAATCTTTTTCTTTCTTCCATTCTTTTTCTCTCCTCATTCTGGGTAGGATTATAAACTACATGCAGCAGTAAGGCCTCTGATTGGGTGGTTTTGATAAGCATGGAACCATCTCTTCATTGCTGGTGTTCCCAGCTTCACCCAGCCCCTCGTTGATAGTACCTGTTATGGTCCCAACTATGGGGAAATAGTTAACCCCAAAAACGGGGTTAAAACAATATGTGTAACAAGTGTAAAAATAGATATTAATACCAGCAACACATTTTTGGATAAAATTATTACCAACAATACATTTTTACCAGAATTACAGGTTTGAAAAAAATATTATCAGCAATATATTTTTGAAAAAAATAATTACCAGTAATACATTTATTAAAAAGATAAAATAATTACCAGAAATGCATTTTTAAAAAAATAAAATAAAATATTACCAGCAATCCATTTTTTTGTGAAAATTATAACTAGCAATAAAATATTGAAAAAAAAAATAATTACCGGCAATATATTTTTGAAAAAAAAATTATTAGCAGCAATATATTATTACATGTATTACAGTTCTGAAACAAATATTACCATCTATACATTGGAAAAAATTATTAACAGTAATACATCTTTGAAAAAAAAAATACCAGCAATACATTTTTGAAAAAAAACAAAAATTAGCATCAACATATTTTTGAAAAAATCAACAGCAATACTTTTTTGAAAAGGATTACCAGCTATACATCTTTGTAAACCATTTAAAAAATGATCAGCAATACACTTTTAAAATAATAAAATTATTTCCAATAATATATCTTTATATTATATATTCCCAGCAATACAGTTTTGAAAAAAATAAAAATTATTTCCAGAAATATATTTTTGGAAAAAAATTATTACTAGCAATACAATATTGAAAAAAAAATACCAGCAATGTATTTTTGGAAAAAATATTATTAGCAGCAATACATTATCCTTAAGTATTACTATTTTGAAATATATATTACCAGCAATACCTTTTTGAAAAAAAGATTACCAGCTATACATCTTTGAAAAAAATATGACCTTGTACATTTTTGAAAATAATAAAAAATATTACGAGAAATATTTATTTTTGAAAAAAATTACCAGAAAAACATTTTTAAAAATATTGCCACCAATAAAAATCTTGTCAGCATTAAATAACCCATGGAGGTGTTGTTTTGCCGTAAAACAAAACAGACCAAATTACTCTTTTTTTTATTGTATTTTCCTTTCTGCTTTCCGTCTTTATTCCTTTATTTGTATTTTTTATTCTTTTTGAAAATACTTTCTTTCTTTCTTTCTTTCTTTCTTTCTTTCTTTCTTTCTTTCTTTCTTTCTTTCTTTCCACTCTTTTCTTTCTCTTTCCATTACTTTTCTTTCTTTCTTTCTTTCTTTCTTTCTTTCTTTCTTTCTTTTTCTTCGTTTTTTTCTATTCTCGTTTCTTATTTCCTTTCTTTTATTCTTTCTGTTTTACTTTTACATTTTGCCACGCTTATATGAATTTCTCTTTCATTCGTTCTTTCCATTGTCCTTTCTTAATTTTGCCAATTCGTATGGCATCCGTACGATTATGATTTGATGCAGTTCCAGTACAAAATCGAAAAGGCAAGATGACATGACTTTGTAAGCGGGTCATTTTCAAAATTTTTATATTACCACAATGAACATTCAGATACAGCAGGCTTATGATGTCAGACAAAAACAAAGAAAAACCCCCAAAAAACAAATGAATAATAATAATAATAATAATGATCTATATAAATAAATGCGAATGTCAGTGTGTTACACGTTTTCGACTATACGCCATAGCCAAACATATCGTACCATTTTCGAATCAGGATGACTCAGGGAGCAAATTAAAAACATTCCCAGCCAGATCCGGACTCACAATCCTTAAAATTTGTATCCCAAATTTCATTGCTGTGATTATTTACGACAATTTTTAACGTAATTTTTTGCGACGAAGATTTTGTACGATGACAATTCTTACAACTTGGAAATAAATTTGGTAATAATCAAAATTAATTGCGAAATCCAGCGAAAGTCACCCATGAAATAAAAATAAATGTTTGCACGGAAAGTAAAGACCTACGTACATCAAATTGTCTTTAAATTAAGTGACGGCAGAAGAATTGTCATTGAACTTTTAAAAGGTAAGCTTAAATATTAATGCAATTCTTGAATGCAGCGATCAATTTCGAGCTTCTGTAGTTTATTGTTGCCTATCGCATACGGCAGCAGTATACCTTGATAAAGAAATCTCCGCCGACAGAGGACCAGATTGCCATCAAAAGAGCCAAGGCTGCAACGAGGAAAAGAAAGTCTCGTGCAAATGAAAACTCAGATCAAACGGAAGCCAGGAGAGCTTTCAATGCTGAGAATATGCAAAGACTTAGGGAATTCCTGAAAAAGCCGAAGGGCCAATCAAAAGCCCTCCGTGGGAGCAAGCTTAACTGCCACCCGACAGAGCGGCTTTAAGCTAGTAATAATAATAATAATAATAATAATAATAACTGACCATCTTGTATCATGTTTCCCGGTGTTAGCACCCACTGAATATAAAACTCGGCATGATGATGTGGGCCAATACCTACACTAGAAAATATGCAACTTTTAAGGAAAGGAAACGGCATGAAACTGGTGTGAACATCATCCAGACGCGGTTACAGACATAGGACCTGTAACAATTTTATAGGACTTTACAATACACAGAAACAGAACAATCAAAGCTAATTGCTCAGATGTGATCAAAGACCGCAAAAACAGAATGTGCTTTCTCATCCCTGCAGATTGTAATGTATCATTGAAGATCTCCAAAAACACTATCAAAATACAAGGATTTTGAAGTGGAAATCTCAAACATATGTAAAATGAGGACATTAATAATTCCAGATGTAGTTAGATGAATCGGATTGATTGGAAAAGGTTCCGATAGACCCAGTGAAGAAATTCCTGGTAGCCCATGCCTTAAAGAAATCAAGATACTGTACTGACAAGTACAGCACAAATATTGCAAAGAGCTTTATCCATGTAAAATGTGCGTGATCTTAGATTTATTTTTACGAAAATAATCAGTGGAAAACTTAATATAGCAACAACAACAACAACAACAACAACAATAATAATAATAATAATAATAATAATAATAATAATAATAATTGGCCTCCAAAGATATTTGGAAACTACAGACGACTGGATGATGGTATGCGTCAAGGAACATGAAGGTAGTAAGCGTCTCTACTCCGTAATGAAAGAAGCCAACAAATTCAAAATGGAGTTTCAAATGGGCGTAGAGATGCAACTACAGCACAATACACCGGCTGAAACTGCAAAATACTTAAAAAAGACACCAAAGACGAATGCAACCGACCAGATACAGAAGCGATGGCAAGATAAACCACTTCATGGCCAATACTCTGCCCGTACCAAACAAGCTGACGTAGACAAAACCCGTACCCAATAGTGGCTACGTAGTGCAGGGTTGAAAGCGGAAACTGAAGGTTTTTATCCTTGCTGCGCGGGACCAATGCTTGCTAACTAGGAATTATCAAGCACATATACTAAAATATTGTGTCAGCCCAAAATGCAGATTCTGTGATAAATATCCAGAAACGATTGATCATCTTGTATCAGGTTGTACGGTGTTGGCACCCACTGAATATAAAACCCGACATGACAGAGTGGGCCAATGTCTGCACTGGAAAATCTGCAACTTCTACGAGAAGGAAACTGAAAGAAACTGGTATGAACACCACCCAGACCCGGTTACGGAGATAGGACCTGTTACAATTCTATGGGACTACACAATACATACTGACAGAACAATCAAGGCCAACCGGCCAGATATTGTTATTAAAGACCACAAACAAAAAACCTCCTTATTGATATGGCAGTCCCTGCTGACTGCAATGTATCTTTGAAGATATTCAAAAAGTTGTCAAAGTACAAGGACCTTGAAATAGAAATCGCGAAAATGTGGCATATGGGAACATCAACAATCCCTGTTGTAGTTGGAGCCCTAGGACTGGTTGGAAAAAGATTCCAGTAGACTAATTGAAGGGATTCCTGGAAGTCCATGCCTCAAGGAGATACAGAAAATTGTTCTGAAAAGTACAGCCCACACCTTACGAAGTGCTTTATCTATGTAATCATTTTTTTTTTTTTTTTTGTCAGTGGAAAGTGTCATGGCGTCATTTCTAACCTTAGGTCCCTGGGCGGGACCCGGAAAGAAATGTGTAAACGCCAGAAATCAAAGAAAATAATAATAATAATAATAATAATAAAAGCCCCCAGAATACTTTTGGAACAATTTAGGAAGTGTGGCCTGGAGTAGGCAGAAAATGATAAAACCAAATACAACAATGACATAACCTGATTTATTCGTTTAATCTCTCTTGATAGCCCCAAAACCTGAATTCAGTTCTCGTACGATCACTGAAGTTAAGCAACGGTGAGCCTGGTCAGTAATTAACTGGATAACAAACTGGGAATACCAGGTGCTGTAATTTTGGATGCGCGCTTGGTTTAAAGGATAACATCTCAGAATTAGAAAATTGTGGAGCTGAGTTCTATTTCCAGTCGGATTCGTTATATGACTTACGCGCAAATATCCTTGAGAAAGGTACGAATTCATCACTTCTCTCCCCAGCTATGGGTTAATTAGCAGGACTTTATTATCTTCAAAAAAGAAAAAAAAAGAAAATGTCTTGGCTTTAAATTTTTGCATACAGATTGATAAACCGTAAATCACCAATCAATCAATCTATCAATCAAATAAAACCTGAATTGTCTTAAGTCGAACTTTTGTTACAACTTAATGAAATAAAAGTATATATTTTTTACGGTTTATCAACCCTTTGATTGTTATATATAAACATGTTTTGGATTCTTAGAATATTTTTATGGCAAGTAAATATTGCATTAACAATATTTTTCCAGAATAACAATATTTTCATTCCTACTAATTAACCCATAGATGGAGGGAGATGGATACATATATTTTCCAATGGTATTTACGCGTAAATTAATTTACCGAACCTGAATGGAATACGAACTCGACTCTCCGAATTCTCATTCAGATCTCTTATCCATTGCACCACCCGCACATCCAAGCTTTGATGAATTTTTATTTCTGACGCAAAGAAATCATAACACAAAATCATCAGATCCAATTTTTAGTCTTTCCCCATAAACATGACACTCACCATAACCATTTTAACAGTAACAATCTATCTTGAGTGGCTCTCGAGTCTTATTTAGGCCAAAGTTTATATATAAGAGATGATTTTTTCCATGCTTCTAACTGAATCATCTGCGCATTATATTGTGAAAAAGATAACTTACCTTTGTCTGAATTTCTGGGATAGGAACTTTCACTCTATACGTTAAAAATATTCGGACTATTTTCCTTTCACAACGTTTCGGCCGTTGTACCTTTAAGCCTTCATCAGGTGTGTATCGATCTGGGTAACCATCAAGAACTCTGAACTGAACCATTTATTTAATCCACGGAGGTAGGCTTATATCTAAAAATAGCTAAAAGCATAGTCGAAAGCTCTCGGACATGCAGGACATTCGAACAATTTCGACATGATTTATGTTCGGAAAGGAAAAAAATATAACAACACAAGAAATATTAACACTATTTACATTATTCGGATTATTGTTCTCATCTGTGTTGCCATGTTTATCACAACGTTTCGGCCGTTGTGCGCTCCGGCCTTCTTCAGGTGGTTGGAATGTCGAACGGAACCCTTTATTTCGCTCACTGGGGTACACTGTTCTAGTTCCACGTGCCATGTCTAATGGATGTCAGTTATCTCTTGTTAATTCTCCTCTAAAAGTTCGGCCTTAACCACTGCCTTAACTCAAGGACACATGGCGCAGTGGATAAAGGCGTTAGTTAGATCCAGTGACAGGACCCAAAAAGTGTGATTTCAATACCTGGTTAAGGCAGTGGAGAACTTTCAGAGGGGAATTAACAGGAGATAACTGACATACATTAGACATGGCACGTGGAACTAGAACAGTCTACGCCAGTGAGCGAAATAAAGGGTTCAGTCCGACATTCCAACCACCGGAAGAAGGCCGGAGTGTACAACGGCTGAAACATTGTGACGAACATGGCGACAAAGATGAGGACAATAGTCTGAATAATGTAAATAGTGTACATAATACCTCATCTCAGAAATATAGACTGAAGAAATATTAGATAAAAAGAAAACTTAACCGCAGTACCTTTTCAGTGGTTTTTAATGAAACTTGGATAAAAGAGAGATTACTGCTAATCGTAACAACAAAAAAATGTTTATTCGAATTGTAAATTTATTGAATGAAAATTAATCGAAAGGACAATTATACTAAATAATCATTAAAATAACAAATAAAGGGACGAAACGTTTTTTCAATGTTGATTTATAGTCTGAATAATTAAAACTAATAATACATCTCAGAAGGATAGTACAAACGTTGTAATTTTTGCAAGATGAGGGACAATAGTCATTCAATTATCCCACAATATGGAAAATTCTTAGAAATATAACAGATCTTACAAAAATTCATAAATTCCAAAAGATGAAGATTGCCAAAATATTAAGAGCGAAAAGAAATACCGC